>VXBJ01003223.1:133632-214045 GCA_013400055.1 Nycticryphes semicollaris | reverse complement strand
AGTCCCCCCCCCCCCCCCCCAGTTTTCCCTCAGCAGACACACTAATTTCTGCTATTTCATCTCCACTTGGGCATGCGCCACTAGCAACAGCTCAGGGCAGCCCCAAGAGCAGTAATCCCCGCAGCGCTTCCAAAGTCACTGTAACTTGACCACATAACACAACCTACTCAGATGACCAGAGACAGGTTTTGAAAGCCACTAAATGTTTATCTGACCCCTTGTGAACTCTTCATAAAATACTTGGCCGTATGGGCAGACAAACAACAACTAACATTTATACAAGCTACAATTCCCACTGAGAGCACAGGGGTTACGTTCCGCTACCAGAATTACAGCTCCTCCGTCTCAAACCTGAACTCCCTCTTACTCTGGAGAAGCTAAAGGGGCATCTTTAACAACGTTTGAGAAAACTGCAATTGAAGTCAGCCTCAGTCAAAATGCAGGGTCAGGCTCTTGTTTAAAAATGACACGCTAGAGCTCCAGGGGTACTTAGAAAATTCTGTTCCTCCTGACTGATGGGTGAGGGCCCTATAAATCACCACGGCTGAGAGGGAGCAGGAGCACTAAGCACTTTCTCCAAGTATTCAGTTATACTGCATTGGGAGCCATCAACATGTTTATCTTGGACCATGATGCAGCACTTTAGGTATGTGGTCGAGGGAGGAATTGTAGACTGAGGTTAAACAAAAGAGAACAGTGACAAAGGGGGGAAAAAGTCATGAAAGTACCACACACTTTCACGAGGCAGAGACATGAGAGCAGTAACAGAGTCAGAGAAAGCACGCTGACATTTATTCAGGCTGGATTTTCCAAAGGTACTAAGTATGTTCTTTCAACCATCTGATCTGAGTAGCTCTTATGCTCAAGGAGACATTAGACTTGGCAATGGAATGGTTTTGCTTTAATGATTTTCCTAGTGTTAAGGAAAAAACCAAAACACATTGTAAGGATTCTAAATGCCAAGTTTATCTGAGACAAGAACACATTATACCTGTTATTTACTAGAACAACTGAGGGGAAACGTGGCTAGGGACTGACTAGAGAGAAACAGAGAACTGCTTAATGCTGACTAGGGGACAGTTAACTGAGGTAGTCTCCTTAATTTCTTTAAACGAATCATCGTTTACACTAATGCACCTTCAACCACTTTTTTTCTTGCTGAGATGAAGAACCTTGAGACCTGCTAAATTTTAACAGTTAGAAATACCGTATTTGTGTACAACTGAAAGGATAGCCAAAATGATGGTGACTTACTGGTCCTTCATGGTTCCAGTGCTGACACAGCCATGCCCTCACCTCCCTACTGGAGCCTGGTCAGGAGCCCCCTTGCTGTTGGGATTGAACTTTGCACAGAGGAAGAACAAGGTGCCTTAGGTTATAGCTTGGATTGTTTGACAAATGATGCGGTTACTACACCATTCCTCAGAAGTGACCTTTTGGAGACTTCACAAACAACATACATTCTTACCCTGGCTCATACCGTATGACAGGAAACCAAAACCGTGCTGATTTTAACAATCAATTCATCAAGAAAAGGATAGTTGAACTAGTTCATGTAGATCAGCCAATACTACTTACTGCAAGGTATTTAGGGGGGGGGTAATTATTAACTGGAATCTCATTCAGTAAAAACCAGAACAGCAGGGTAACTGATAATATACTCTCCCAGGGTGAAAAATATAGGACGCAGGAAAAAAAAAACCTTTAAAAGTTTGTTTCAGGTTGTGTGATTTTTTAAAAATCAATCCATTTTCTTTGTATCCTGAAATTCTGCACAAGGAGTTGACATTTCTGTATTTTTAAATTTGATTACACCAAAAAGCAGGAAGGGCAGGACTCCAGAAACGTTTGCTGCAAATGTTTGTCAGGAAGGCTAATCCCCATAAAATTCAGGCACATCGCCAAAGGCAAGCGAGCCCTCTCTCCGGCCCCGAGCTCCCAGGAGAGGAGAGGGCCTTTGCAGCAGCAGGGAACACCAGGCAAGGCAAAGACACGCACCAGCCCCATGGCGAATGGCGCTGGCGCTGCAGGCTGATGGCTCCCACGTTCTTCTCTCCCTCCTCCTCCTGCATCTGCTCTGGCTGGCACCCGGCACAGACACCCAGCCTGAGCCAGCGCTGCTCTGATGGGCGATGCAGGTCAAATCTGACCCAAAACCTCTGTGCTTTGGGGGCAGCAGAGGCAGGTTCTGTGGCAGTGCCACCTGAAAAAGCACAACAGGAACTCCCCCGACCCCCCCTCCTGCTCTTTGGGAACAGCATGGGGGCAGTGCATGGCGGGTCACACAGCAAATAGACCCCTACCAAACACTGATCGTAGCAGACGTAAAAAGAATCCAGTATTTTGCAGTAATGTGCAGGGAGCAGGTCACACACAAGCTCTTGGAGACAACAGGCATTTTATGCATTTCCACAGGGAAGGGGGAAGGGGCTGCTCTCCCACCTAATGCTTTCAGACACAGACCGACCATCTCCTGTATCCCACACATCCAGTGTTTAACTGCCTCCTCTGCTTCCACCTGCTCCTAACTTTAGCAACTATTTACGGTAAGATTATACTCTCTAACTCCAAACAAGTAATAAACTAGATGTGTACTGCAGTAACATCTATAGGTTGTACTATCAGGAAAAATGAGGCAGAACTGGTAAATTTCAAAGACACCAGATCCCACTGTGGGATAAAGTGGCCTCTATTTAATGGAAAGTTACAAATTTACATTTTTGTGTACACTTACATTCTGCAAAGTTGGGCAATTATTTAATTGTATCCAATTCTTTGTATTTCCAAGTCCACATAGGGAGAGCAACCAAATTCTCTACAGACTCTCTTCTCTACCCCCTTTTTTATTTCTCTAAGTTAACAGCAAAGTAGGTAGGAAAAGCTAGCACAATGCAATGGTAATTCCCAAGCATAAAACCACCGCAGTTACTGTGACGATGGCAAGAGTAAGACACACTTTTATTTTCGGTTCTCTCTCTAAATTTAAAGCAGATAAAGTTTGCTTTCACTTAAGAAGTTGCAGCATTGGGACAGATGCTACAAGGCCCAAAATCTACTAACAAATGGTGACATCAGACAGAAAGAGATCTCTAAGAGCAGTTTCCCACACTGAAACACTACTGTAAGGCTTTCCCAGGCCCGGCTCACGCATCCTCACCCACAGAGCCCACACCTGCAAACAACAAAGTTACCTTCCACTCGCTCAGTTAAAATCAGGTATTTTAACACAGTATATTTATCATGTGATAGATCTCAAATAACGTCACCACACGTTAATTGATACCTGAAATCCTCTTTGGTTTTGGCTTAAAGCACCAAACTGTAGCTGCTTTTTCTGCATGTCATCCAGCTCCCTTCAAAGAAATGGCAATGGTTTGAAAATGGAAATATAATTTATTTCATGATGAAATTTTTACATGCAGAACTGACTCACAGAAGTATATTTAGGCCCTGGATTGTATCCAAACTGATAGTGAATTGTTTGAAACTACTTCCATTGTATTTCCTCCTATTCCCCATTTTCCCTGTTCTCTCTCAGCACCGTACGTGTGACTGCACACAACGGACTGGGCAGCAACGGCAGGAACGAGGAGAGACTGACTATTCAGTGGGCATACGTTAAGAGATGGAAGTAATCCCAGAGCTGGCAACAGAACTGTCTTCTAAAATTCAGAACTAGAAGATTAGCCTTAAAATAAAATGCCTATCTTCGAGGCGCTCGCTGAACCACAATGGCATAATGCTGTTCATGCTGGAATCAGGAGAAAAGCTTCGACATATTTCTGAATGTAAATCAACAGAACAAGCAACTATTAAGTACATTAATATCTCACTGTCAAAGAAACAGCAAAGTCTGCCTTTTCAAAGGTTTATCAGCCTGAGTAACACTGGGAAAACGCAGACAGATTTGCATGTCTCCTTCAAAACAGTTTTCTTCCCTGATGGTTGCTATGCAAATAGAAGCAACCTTTTATTGAGAGTACAGCTTGTCCTTTCAGATGAACAACCGTCGGCAGCACATTTCCTTCATTCAGTAACTGAATCTTTCCCACAGAGAAGTATGTTCAGAGAAAGCTCCATTTACAGTTTGGAGTGGGTTTGTTTTTTCCCTTTTTTCCCCAGAGCTGAATGATAACACTTTATCTAGAGCAGGAGACAAAGCAGACAATCTGCAGTATGCGAACAAACCAAAATAATTTTCTACTTTAAAATATGTGAGAATTTAAAATTCTTCCAATGCCTCAGGAAGACTGATGACTGCAGAAGCTGACAGGCATAATCCTGAGGACTGGAGGACCTGCTACCACTTTTGAAGACGCTAGAAATTTCTGCGTGCTCATGTGTCACTAGAGAACAGACTGAAACATAGAGTGAATTGAGACCCAGAGTCTTGTCACTGAGCAAATAAATTCTGCAGTGCAGGTACACTACGGCCAGCTTTCCTCATGGCAACCAGACAAGAGTGTACTTTGAAGGTGGATTGTTCCAACAAAGCTTGAATCTGTCCCAAATTGTCCATCTCCCCTTGTCCTGTCCGTTTGCTGCTACCCCTCGAGCAGGACCTTGGCTGGAATCGCTGTGATTACAGGTTAGGACTTTGCCCCACACCCTAGCCGAGAGGTGTTCACACTAGTGTAACACTGGAGTACGGACTGGACCGATGGCAGCGAGGAGCAGTCAGTCTGTGCAGCTTCCCTTTACCTTACAAGAGCTGTGAGGCTGAAGCCTTTGGAATTGCTGAGGCTAAATGTCAGACCAGAGCAGTGCAAGGAAGCTCACGAGTGCAGCTTCAGCCATGCTGAAGTCGCGGGCAGAATTCCTAACAGCTCCAGACTGCTCAATATTCAGCCACACACCTTCAAATCCTACAAACCAGCTAAAATCTTACACCGATGCCAGAATCTGCAACTCATGTGTGTGAAACACAAGTAAGCTGGAAGATCAGGCACCGACCCCTTTTCTACCTTCACTAAAGGTTTGAGCTGACAGTGGTCATGACCAGTTCTTTACAGGAAGCATTTCCTGCTCCTCTGTTTCTCCCAGCTGGTTTCCCGTTTCTGTTGGAAGGTTCTATCTCAGCCTGTTCCGTGACTCACCCCCAGCCGGCCAAGAGCCAGTCACTCGGCATCCGAAAGGGCGTCTCGCAGGACTGGAAGTGAAGCGGGAAAGCTGATAATGTCACAAGTACTGTAAACTATATAAATAAAGAAAATCTTTCGGAGTTACTCTAGCGCTTGATTAGAGTCCCTTGTAGAGTATCGCTTGCAATCCCACACCTTAAAATGTCAAATAGTACAATGAAACCGTCACGAATCTGCCTAGGGCTGGAGCCCTGTATTACGGATCGCTGAACCCTGCGAAGCTGCCTGTGAGCAAACACCCGGCCCCATAACCGCAAGCTGCATCACCAAACGCGCCGCAATCCTTTCCCCACACGTAGAGCTCGCTGTGTTTATAATAACTCAGGGGGCTGGCAGGCGCTCCCCCATAGAGCTTCTAAAAATAATGGAGTGTCAGTAACGCAGCAACTACGGCGGCCTCCGCTTCCAAAGCTCCGGAGAGAGAGCAGGGGGCTGCCTGTCTGCGAGCTGAAGGAGATTCTGCTCAACCTCCCAACCATAACACCGAGTTCCACTTTCACAGACCTTCAACCAAATAGATGTCTAGTGGCAATACGATCCCGTGAATATAATGGCATGCTTGAAGCAGGTTTCAAAGAACTAAATGGCTAGCAGTACTCGTGATTTAAAGTCTCTGCCACACTAAGTACTAAAAGGAAAATCTACTACTGATAAAAAGCACAAAACTCAAATTAGAGGAGTTTTTCACTGTCCAGAATGATACATGCAAAATGGAATGGATATAACTCTTAGCTTTAATAATAATGCTTTAAATTTTATTCAGCATCAAGAAAGTATTTCAAATAACTGTGATTTAACATAATCCCTCAAATAATACTGCTATTCCCACATCCTGATACGCTGGGTTATTCTTTGCCTTTACAAAAAACCACCACAACAAAGCTCTCGTTACGTAATAGGATTAAGAACATAAATCTTCAACAAGTAACTGAAAAGGTGCCCAAGTCAGGTCACAGAAATGTGTACCTCAATCTCTCTTTTACTGGAAAGAAAAATCCCACCTTGTAACAGAGTTTATAACTCCTACCCTTTTCTAGACCACGTCAAGTACAGCCTGGAAACACCACTCACCTAACAGGTTACTCTCTTCAGCCTGGGATGAAAGGGCAGATGAGGCATTCTACCAAACCAACTGAAGACCTTCCACTTCACACCACAGTATAAGGTACAGCATGGATTTTACTTCCACAACTCATTTAAGGAGTTGAACTTTCACCACCACCACCCTGCAACCCCTCTGGCCCTGTGGCTCAAAGAGTCAGCACCCCAGAGCCCTGGGGAGCGGGATGGTATTTAGGCAGTGGCAATGCCTGGGACTTCAGCTCTCCAATTAGCTTCTCCCACATAGGTTTATACTATCAGACAAGGTACCTAGAGCAAACATGAGGGGTTTTGGTTTTATTTATTCATTCTTTTGGAGACAGAAGCCTGCATGGCCATACTGCTGGTTTCATTAATGTATTTTTCTGTACATAGTCCCTGACTTTTGGAAGCTACCAGTGCCATCCTGTTAGATGAAAAAACAGATTAAAGCACCACATTTTAGATTAATGTATGGAGCAATACCTTCAACGAGATTTAATCTGGAAATTAAGTAAACAGAATAATTTGGATTTAGAATAGCTTTCTGAACTAGAACAGTCATGAAACATGCACAAGCTTCATTACTTGACAGCTTTTCTCAAATAAGAGAACAGCCAGAAAGTACAAAAAGCAATCAGGTCTCTATCTGGATAACTATCTGAGTTGTCTGTGGCTAGATCTATAGCAGAGCTGCTCTGGCTGGCACCTTCACTGTTAAGACTGTGTCAGCATTTCCATTATAAATCGAGGGCCTTATAAACTCAGCTTTAAAGAGATCACCGTGTACTGAAACTTTTTCCACGCGGCAGCAAATAGTTTATTACTGCTATTAAAAAGAGTGATGTTATTTCCAGCTCATCTGCTCAAAGTTTTATTCTTGTTTCTTTACAGTGAAATACCAAAAGATGCAGCCTTCAGGGGAAAAAACATCTAACAATGAAATGCAGAATCGTTTCCCAGGGAGCTCTGAGAATGTGCAGGGACAGGGTAAAGACAGCGCTGCCAATTCTTCACTCGCTGAAAACTTATCTAAAAATGAGGTGTGGAGTTCTTGATTCTGCAAGTTAATTTACACTACTTGCAACATGCTATTTGTCCTCCACTCACACCGGGAAAAGAAAAGACAGGACCAAAAATCAGTCTGCTCCTTGCTACTTTCCTTCTTGTCAAACCAGCTCTGCTCTGCATGTGTCTGAACCCGAGTCTGCCCCTGCCAGGGCAGGGAGATCTCTGCAGAGCAGATGTGCAGGCTGATGGAGAGGCTAATTAACAAGGGGGGCAGGTGATTTCTGGAGGGGAAAAAAGGAAAGAGAAAGGAAATGAAAAAGAAGGGTGGGGGCGGNAAGGGTGGGGGTGGGAGGTGGGTGGTTTGGTTGAGCCCAAAGTGGGCTGTAGCCTATGGCAGATCCCTGAACAGAAAAGGATGAGAAAACTTGCAGTCTGTAAGCACAGGCTGCTGTGGTCAGGAGAGACCTTTCTTTCAGTGCAACCTAGAGGTAGGTTTGCTGAGGGGAGAGGAGGAGAGAAGAACTGGCTTTGTCCTCGACAGCACACATGAAAAGACTTGAGGGATGGAACTCATCACCTCTATCTGCAGATGTCAACAAAGTCCTCACCTGAGCAGAAAGAGGCTTCTCCCAGCTAAGGCATCTGCACTGCTTGTGGAGGAAATGAGGAGACAGGAAATTCATAGCACTGTTCATTTGAGCTATTTGAAACACCCAGCTAAGGACAATAGGAACTGTGTTCTAGAAGTGCCTGTCAGAGTCCAGACAGCATTCCCTGGAGCAGGTCTGCAAACTCGGACACGTGCAATACCAAAAGCTAAAGTGATGGTGCAGCCCCATTTGGGTTTGTACCAGTTAGACCTGTGCTGTGCTGCACTGAGTAACTGCTTCTGCAATGGCAGCTGCAGAACCAGCTCAGCGCTGGACACCAGAAGCGTGACTGCAGTCATCTGAACTTTCCACTGAGCCTGCACGGACGGATGGACAGACAGACAGAAGGAAAGTCTCCAGGGCCAACTGTGCTCTCACTCTGCATGATAGATCTTACTGGAGTGGCTGCTGGTTCTAATATACTTCACCATGCACGAGAAAACAGGACAGACAGATAAACAATTACATACTCCTTCCTTAGGAACGGGCTTTGTCTTTTGCTTCTTCGGAGTCCTAGGACATGGAGACTTGGTTCAGAAACTGTAACAGAAGCAATTAAACCCCTTTTCCAATTCCAAAGCCCCACCATTTCCCATACGAACGCAACCCCCAGGGAAGTATCCCTGTGGGGGCTACTTAAAGATGAATGATGTTAAATCAAGTGCTGAATACCCTGCCAGGGACATGCTGGGGAAGGACCACAGAAGTGGCCAAGAAGAGACATTCTAAAAGATAAAGTTAAGATCTCTCTCTCTGTCGACTAAATTAACTAATGTAAAATAAATAAACTCTTGCAATTGTTATTTGGGCGGGGTGGATCCTTCTCATTTCATTAAATCTTTAAAGATTTGGATCAGTTTTTCTCATGTTAATCAGCAATACTTAATGCATTTGGTGTCTCAGTACTACCTCAGAAAAGAGATTTTCATACTTTGCCATAGTTTGCACTGAAACATCGAAGGATTATCTTTTTTTCAATCAAATGTATAATTTTCTGTACACAAGTAAAAAAACCAGAAAATTCAATCCAGAGTTTCATACTAACCAAATTCTGTCTTATATTTTGCAAATCCCACTAGTAAAAATACAGAACAACATTATTCCACAATTTTTAATTGTCACAGAGTGGAATGTGCCCTGTAAATGAAGGCTCAGCACAGGGCAAGCACAGACTTTGCTGCCTGGGCCTCAGAGCCAGCTCAGGCCGCAGGATCTAACTGCCAGGTAAGAAACTCTTCTCCAACCCACTGCATTCAAGGCAGAGTAGAAATAGAGAACAAATGAATAAGGAAAGGAAAGACTATGGTAGAGATACAGCCTAAAGATATGGCCAATGGAAGCTCCTCTACACGTTCACCATCATCAAAGGACTGCAAACAATACAATTTATTTCACTTTATTTTGCTTCCTGCAGCAAAGGCTTAGCTACCTAATGGTGACTCAGATGTTTCCTCCTTGAATACCACTGTGCACAAAAACTATCTCCAGTTAAGAGACCAGTGATCCACAATGCTCAGAGTGATAACTGGGGAGGCAATGCCACATAGCAATATAAAGCAGATAGCACAGGAACACTACAGCAGTTTGTGAGACTGTCCAAAGAATAAATGTTCAAGCTAAAAAAAGCACAACGTGGGACATCCCTTAACTAGTCTATTTAAATTTAAATTTATTACAATTTTTCCAATGTGTGAATTGAAATTTATTTCCCTCATATGCGGTTTTTTTCCCCACCTGTGAAAAAAGACTATTCCAAGACTTCCATATTCACAGACTATGAATATCTTGGAGCATGATGTGTCAAGAGCTTTTGACCAAAAATAGGGTAACAGTAAATTATTTAGTAGCACCACTGAACACTAGAAAATTTGCACCAGCTGTTCCTCTAAATCAATCAGAACCTCATTGACCTGCTTTCTCTTGGGTCAAACCCCCAAATAAATAATCCCCAGTACCATTAACCAGATTTGACTCACAGCTCTCTTAGTGGGACATGAGAGAAGAGGGTTCAAGATTTTCAACTTGCCCAGTAGTAACAATTTTCTGAGTGGATTACTCTCTGTTCTTTGCAAAGGTTTGCCCTGATAGAAATCTATTCTAAATGACAGGAAATCACTAAGGTAAAAAGGGGTTATGAGCAATCTTTATTCACCGAAGAGGTATCACTGAAACTAAGAAAAATGGTGAGTGGAACCAAGAGGAGCATTAATCCCCTTTGGAAAAAAAACCCCAAACTGTCAAAATCTACTATGCCATATGCCATAACAGAATAATGCATTTAAATACATTTTTATTACATTTTTCTCATCTGCATTGCAATCATGTAATTGTCAGTTGCTAATTACTAATTTTGTAGAAGGATTCCAGCAAACAACTCTGCCTTTCCCCCCTCCCAGCTTTATTAACTGGTGCTGCCTCTGCTCTAGGTGACAACTATCCCTGATAAACAGAGCTCAGCACTGACACATCCAAAGACGCTGCCTCAATGACAGGCAGAGGTCCCCCATGAAAGCACTTCCAATGGCACTGCCCCACCAAAATTCAGGGTATTAACAGAAGCACGAAGGTTTGCAAGACCTACAGCGAAGGGCAGAGCATGGCAGTGGAGTGGATGTGACAGCCTTAGGAGAGGCAGAGAACAGCACTTCTAGTTCCATAATTCCACTGAGTTGCACATTCTTCAGAGGCACTTTTTGACCACTTCCCACAGAGCCCGTACGATAGCCACCACGTGCACTGCATGTGTTCACCAGCCTGTTCTCACTTTCACATAAAGCAACTTTTGCCCAAGGCAGCATCCCAGCCAGAGTTCCAGCAGCCAGGCCCTGGTCTGCCACACAGCACCAACCTGGAGGAGCCCACATTCAAGTCTTCTGGGCACTGTGTAACCCAGAATTTCAGCCCTTTGTGACTGCTGAACTGTATTTCTCCTACTTGCTCTTTCGGGTTTACGTGCCCCCAACCCAGCTGGGATCTGCAGGAGCACAAGTAGAGTCTCTGTACTTTCACAACAATGTTTATTCTATTTTTTTCAAAGAAAGGAAGGTAAGAGCTGAGTTGTGAGAAACAAAACCCCACAGAGTCAAGAGTTGCCATTTCTGTTTGTTAACTAAATATAATTCAATACTAGTACTACACCATTTTGCTGGGGCACTTCGTATTTTTATCACAACAGAGATGCCTTTGTCAGGTCTCTGAAACAGTTGTCCAATACATGAGATTTTTGAAGTGTTTCCCACAAATACAGCTATGCACTCAGAGACCCCCATAATAAACAATGGGAGTATTTGTTATGTGCCGTGGTACACACACACTTTTCAGTAGCCTGGTGCATGACATATAAAATATCATAGTAGGCAAAGGAATTTGTAACAAGGCTTCCAAAGAAAATTTTTCACAAGTGGGCATAAGGCTTATGCTGTACTTACTACATTTTGTAATGACTTGTAATGAAATACATCCTGCTTGCCCCAAACCGCTTCTGTCTAAAAGAGAAGATATTTGAAAGGTCATAAACACTTGGTAGCAGTAGGACTGCAGACGCCCGCCTGGATGTTTGCACTGCGGATAAATACGGCTGTAGCAGCTGCTGCCTCCAGCCCCGGGCCCAGCCCCGGTATCAATCAAATACACACTCACCCTGTGAACTGGAAGAGCCCGCAGGTTGGGTTTTTTTAAAGCCAACAACTATAAAACATGACAACTTTTCCCCTTAGCTTAATAGAGCAAATATTTCAGACACACCCTCACTTAGCACAGTAGGTCCTCCAAACAAACTTCTGTGGGATAGATTAAAAGTGACACTGTGCTAAAGAATGTTTTACATGTAGACAAAATAAAGCAAAACTTTCACCAAAATGCTTTCATTGCCCACACTTCCTGTGGCACCTCGCCTAGCCAATCACCTCTGCCCACAGTATTTCTGGGCTTACAACAAATATGAGAAAACACCACAAAAAAAGCTTTAAGTTTCAATTAGTTCTTTATTTTTGAAAGCTTGTGCACTAAAGAATGCAAGTACCATTTGGCCTGAGCGCCTCTGTGACTGCCATGCTTCACGGCTGACTAAATTGATTTCCCATGGTAACTCAAACTGAGAGCACACAGGAACAAATTTCATAATTCTTCTCTGGAAACACTGAGGTATGTCTTGGGTATGTGAGTCATCACTACAGTGAGGATCAAAGGAGTGACTTTGGGGGGCACATCCTGTAGGAGAACTACTGCAGAGACACTGGGGCACACCACAAGCTGCACAGACCTGCAAGGCTCTGATGCCACACCACAGCTGCCTAGAGAATGGGTTACGGTGCTGCTCCCTAACAGCCAGGAGAGCACATGGGAAAGGGAAAATCAGACATAACTGCCCCTTCCCCCTTTCATTTTTAGTATGAGATTTAGATTCATTTCAGTAGGAGAACACTCAGCATACTGGGCTGCACACATAAAACTCAAACGAAGAAGGAAAATCAGAGAAGCTTCTGCATTCCAAATTCTCCTGCTGAGATGTTCTCAGGCCAGCAGGAGAGAGACTGTGCCCTGCTTATCAAAACGGTCACGAAACCTGGAACTGGCAAGGGAGGGGGTTCTTTAAATTTTACTCTTTAAAAATCAAAGCTTAGGATGACACTGTGATTTTCTACTCACAACGTCTACAGACAAGCTGAAGAGAAGGTTATGCTGGGATACCTTTTCCACAGGAAAGCTGCAGACTCATCATAGAGCCTCGCTGCAGTGAGTGGCTGTCCCTGTGCTAGGCTTCACGGGAGGAAAGCGCAGAAGGAGCACACACAGGCCCTGAAACCCCAAATCTGCTCCAGTGCCTCTGTTTTCACAGCTGGAGCCAGAGCGCTCGCTATTCTATATACAGCATCTCTCTGCTCAGGAACTCAAGTGGGCAGTGTTAGATTGCACAGGAAAGCAATTTAAGCAAATGACTAATCTAAACCCTTAAGTTTCATTCCTACTTTGGTCTTTTCAAAAGTGGCTTAAAACCATAAACCATCAATCTTCTCCCATTATAACAAAGAAAAAACCAGACAATTCATTTTGTCATCTTAAAGCACAGCAAGACAGTTTAAGAAGTTGTGCTGAGCTGCTTGGGCAGTTGTTTGACCAGGACTTGTGGCACACAGGAAAGAGAACCTGGTTTTAATTTCCAGAAGGAAAAAAAAATCACCCCCAAAAACCTCAAACTCTAAGAAAGGGTTGTTTTTTTTTCTCCTAACTTCTTGAGACCTTATCTGCTAAGTCAATACCTTGACTGGAATTACTGTAACATTTCTGCAGTCTTTCTGTAGTCTTACTGCATTACAATACACGTTTTAAAAGCATGTAGAGGTACACACGTGTACATTATACTTATAAAGTGTCAAAGAATTTGTTTTTAAAAACAGAGTACATGAAGTCATCTTCATGCAGCAAGGTCTCAGCCAACCAAATTAACACAGATACTTAATTTGCCATTTGAATGGTCTGATTTTTAAAAATCTTTCCAGTTGATGTAACACTGAATTAAGAAAACATGTGTGACATTAGGATCTTAAAATATTACACTGGATGTAATCATAACTGAGAGCAAAGTTACGTTAGATTAGAAATAGAGACGATTCCTGGTTGCTCCAGAGAAAGGCAGAACATTCCAGCACTAACAAGGGGAGCACTTCAGTTGCCTCAAGTCTAGAAGCCTTTCTTTGGCAATTCTGTATTTTATAGCACAGCACATACTTACTGCGGGGCTGGCTGTTGTAGGCCCAGGGGTGCCATGACCCTCTTTAACAACCACCTGATTTTGTTCTTCAGGACCACGGGTGACAAGAATTCTGAAGTGCTGTTGCCTGGTATTTTGGTCCGGTCTGATTTTAAAGAAGCATCCCCCCTGCCCTTGTGGAATCCGCTCTACTGAACTGCTTCTAGACATTTCTGACCCGTTCCTGCTGCTTCCACGCAGTTCTGAATTCGATCCATCATTGGCGGGGTTACTTTCTTCCGTTGGTGGCTGGACAGGGTAGGAAGTACTCCTTTCCAGCCGTATTCGAGGATACCTGACCAATCTGTCCCCTTTTGTTCCAGTAAAACCAAAGTTATATTCGCCTCCTGCACCTGTACCACTTGTCTGTGGTTGCTGTAACTGGAGAACAAAGAACTTTTTCCCTGAATTTGCTGACATATCTGGCACGTGTTGCAAAGACCAACGCCGGGGTTCAGGAGTGGGAGCATTATTTTGAGCCTCGGTACCAAAGGGTAGCAGAGTAACCTGAGGCACATCTGCACTTGAAGCCCGATGCTGAATCCTCACACCGCTTATGTTTAAACCTGAAGCTGCTTCATTTGCCTCACCTTCTTGGGTAGTTGATGAAGCATCCTCACTCTGGTTATTAGAAGGAACAGTACAAAATATTCTATGATTAGAGCAAATAGTTCCATTCACCTGTTGCCCTAACTCTTCCATTGGCCTGGGCGGAGGATGTTCAGGAGTCCCCTCGGGGCTGTTTGGAGGAGAACGGTTTTCAGCAGGGGAGGCATAATGCTCCCTGAAGTCTGAGAATTTACAAGGAGGTGTCTCCTCAGGAGATTCCAGGGTTGCACACTCGTCCGCGCAGCCGTTCGCAGCTTTGCGCTGAAGAGAGATCTGCATTGACGAGCTTCTCGTTGGCCGCACATCAATGCTGTTCAGCAGCTGGGGAATAAACATGGATGTGCTCCTTTTTAAGGAGCCCACCTCTTGCAAATCGCCGCCACCGCCATAATCTGCTCCGTGTCGGGCGAAGGCATGAGGACTGTTTCTTCTTGGCAAAGTGTGGAATGCCATGAAAAAGTCATCTTCTCTCTCCCGGTCGAGGATCTCCGATTCGGGGGCTGTGTTGCTTCGCCCAGAGCCAAAGTGAAACCGCAGCCGATGGGCCATGGTTTTACAGAGAGAAGAAAAGGAGAGGGAGAACAGCAACAATTCAGGCACTGCCAGAAGTTAAAAACCAAAGACATAAACTCCAAGAAAAAGTGTCCCATCTGCCAAACTGTTAGCACTGCAGCCCTGATAGCGACAGATAGCAGAAATAGCCCAAGTGGCAAGCGGCATTCCAGGCATGATTGGGTAAGAGCAATCAGCGCTCCTACACACTGGGACATGGGGTAGGATGGTGGGAGTCACGTGGCCCAGTCCCCCCTCTCCAGTCTAAGCTGCGGGGAGGGTTTGTTTTTTCTTTCCTTTTTTTTTTTTTTAATGCCAGCAAGAGCCTGAAACAGCACCTTCCCAGCTGCTCCTTTTCCATCAGAGAGGAGCGGCCCCAGCGGGAGAGCTCTCACAGCTGACTAAGGCAGCGAACACACTCGGCACTGCTATAAATCTAAACCACAGCATACTCACAAGGCACATTTGGATAAAGCACACCCCCCAAAATTTAACTACAACACAACCCCTTTGAGTCAGTGGTAAAAGTTTTAAGTCAATTCCACATGCAAATGAGAAACATTATTTCACGCGTAACATTTTGGTGTGTTAGAGCATGAGGCTGTGATGGCAGAACAGGAATAAATATAGCGCAGTTACGCTTTCAGTTTTCACTGTGCTCATAACATCATTAAGCAACAAACTTCTTGCCTTTAAAAAGCCACAACTTTTACATTGTCCCTACAAACACAACATAACCTACACCACCCTGCGCAGTCCCTTCTAAGAATTAACACTTACAACCAAAGCAAGCAATTGAACATATGGCAAAGATTTCTCACACAATAAAACCAGCAGAAACGTGCAAGATGGCAGGAGACAAAGTTTCTTTTTCAGTTTTACCAGGCAGTAAAGACGAGAGAAAACCGGAGACGGGCGCTGCATGTTGTTTTGTACCGATTTGTTTAAAACACCGTAGAGAAACTCTGCCCATTGCTGGCCAGCCTCCAGTGAGAAAGTTAGAATATTACCACGAGCGTGACTGCCAGCACGGAATACAGTTACGCTCTCCGAGAGCCAAAAGACCTCAGAAGATGAACAGAAAGACAGGATACACCAAAATGTAAACCAAACACCCCAAATCAGCTTTATTACAATGCAGAAACTCAGCAGCCTAAGGATACTCACACTCGAAGTGTGCTCCCAATAGCACTTGTAGCACATACTGGAAAAGAAACTGTTAGGCAAGAAGCACAGCTTCATTTCAGTGCAGAGACGTTTGATTCCCGGGAGAAGTTGAAAGCCTAAGTTTTGACAACAGCTCTGAAAATTTGTAGGTGGAGGGTCAATACTCTAGACAGACAGGTAAACCTCTGCTTGCAAGGAGCTTGTTTTCAAAAGACAGAAAAGGACCAATTGCAAGAGAAATGGAAGCTTAAAACGATAAAACTGCCAACACACAGCACAATCCCCTATTGTTTTACGTGGACTATGAGCCAACAAGAAGAAAAACATGAATAGCTTCTACAGTGCAGCAGTATTGTACACCACCTCCTGGAAGCACAGGTGCTGATACTATTTTACCTTATTTTTCAGATAAAATGTATTATCCAAGTACACATCTCTCTTTGCCTGAAGGTGAAGCTTGCATTATCTATTCTCTACTTTGCTTGGGAGACGGAAAGGAAAGGACGCATTGCAAAGACAGAAAGTGCTTTGGGATAATTTGGGAGCGTGGCAAAGAAACAAAGTTCTTGCAATAAAACCCATGCAAACATTAACAGTAAGTTTTTCAGAGTAAAGCAGAAATAATCAGTTCAACCTCTCCTCCTTCTGTAAACGTAACCTGATGGAAACATGCTGCTCTAAAAACCCCAATGTACTTGCTTTGTCTCTAGCTCAGAACACCTTCTGAAAGGAGCCAACGGTCCTGAACCCCAGGCTGCTGCCTTTGCCAGGTTGTGAACCCAAGGGCAGATGGCTGTCACAACCTGGGGCACAGGAAGAACAAACTGAAAATTGTTCAACAATAAAGAAGTACCAAAGCCACCAGTATAAGGCTGGTACTGCATACAGAAACTTGAAAATCTTAAGCAATATATGTGATGCGAGGCTACCAAAATATATGTGATGTGAGGCTACCAAAATATATGTGATATGAAGCTACCAAAATATATGTGATGCGAGGCTACCAAAATATATGTGATGCGAGGCTACCAAAATATATGTGATATGAGGCTACCACTTCTCAGCTGGCACTGTGTATAGAGTATTTTCCTGAATTGTCACTCTGTCACCATCACCCATGGACATCCCCGCGTGTGTCACTGCCCTCTCCAGGCCAGAGCCAAGCCTCTTCCACCAGTTCTGCTCTGCCTTCCCTCCCAACACAAACGTATTCCAGCTCCCCTGAGCCACACACACGCCACCCAGTAACGTCAGCACACCCCGAGCTTGGGCTCACACCCACCACTGCTGCACAGCTACAGGTTGAGCAGCTCTGCTGCAATGCTGTCTGCATTGGCTGGCAATGGGAGAGGACCTTAACACTGGAAGGAACTTGCTGATAACATCCTTGAAGTTCAAAGGCGCAGGACAGTTTTAATAGTGCAAGTAGTCATTACATGGCAACAAACAGGCTCACGATCAGCGCACCCTAAATACACATCATCACAGGTTTACCAACTCGCTTCCTCCTAAAGGAAGGTACAATTGTTTGTCTGTCTTCTTTTTCCCCACAAGATTACAGCTTGTATCTTCTTTTGTTCTATATTTAATAGGAAGACAGAGGAAAAGAACATATTTTTTTGAAGACAGATGTTTCCATACTGAGGTTTTTTGAATAAAAGGATCTTCAGAACACTGTTCTTAATCTTCACAAAGCAAACAAGTCTGGTAGAGGTTGTTCTGCACCCAATCAAGAGAGCGTTAACACCTGATCTCAAAGCCAATGCTACAATTCTCACCAGACAAAACCCCAGAGTCATTCACCCAGTATGCCACTGCACTGGAGTATTATAAACCCAGTAAGTTCAGAAAGACACTGCCACTTATTCCATAGATGTCTGTGTGAAAACCTTATTTACTTAATCACAACAAAGCAAGAAGCAGTACGATGTTGGAAGACTTCTCCAGAAGAGCTGCTGCATCAGACAAATGAAGTTGAAGACTAAACCACTAGCAATACACAGGGCATTATGAGGCAGAGAACTGAAACCGTAAGAGACAGCATTATTTTGCCATTACCTTAAACATTAACCTTGAGTACAAGGTGCAGCTCTGGCAACCACATCCCAAAACCAGCAGAAATATCGAAAGGTACAGGAAAGAGACACTACAATGACCAGGGGATGAAGCAGCTGCCTTCTAGAGTGACTAAAAAGGTTGTGTCTTCATCGGTTTGCAGTGGAGACGTCCAAGGAAGAATATGATGAGGTTTCCATTGTCAGAATAGCAGGTTAAGGAGGACCGTTTTGGTCTGATCCAACAGGTTACTACTTTTGTGTTTAATGGTCTGTTAGTCTGCCAAACCAGGTGCTTTTTATGCTTCTAGCTACATTTCTTAGCACACGTTTAAGCAACTGGCAGCAAACCACCTTTAAGATGTGCTATATTTTCATCAGCTGCATTACACAGAGCCTTGTGATTAGTAAAACACCATCAAGACAAGCACTCACCAATCTGTTTTCATCAAACACTTCGAACAGGAGACGATGATTGGTTGGGTTTACCTATGAGAAAATTCAAACAACATTGCTTTAGGTTCACCGGCTTGATGGTAACAGTACATGGGTCCCAGTTCACGCAGTGATGAAACAGGGCTAGTGGGGTTTGTGTAAATCTCAAGTTTTGCTGAAACTGGAGACCACTTTGTTTGTAAACCCTGCTGCAAGCAGACCTAGCCCAGCAGGTCACAGTGAAAGCTCTCACTTGCTGTGTTCAGGGCAAAGCAGGCTGCTTCTCTGCCATGTCACCCCTAGAAAGGCTAGCGGGGAGGCTGTAGTGGCCCCCAGCACACTAACCAAGCTACCGTGGTCTCAGGGAAGGTGACCTGCCAGACAAAGTGTTGCGCTTTGGAAACAAGTCCCAGGCTGGACAGACTGTCAGACTGCCCAGATTTTTTTGTTTTGTTCTACAACTGCAAAGCTCCACTAAACTGTGGGGAGCAAGAGCTTTACTGTGTTTCTTTCAGAATTCCACGATCACCTCTATCTCGCACTGGTCATCACTCACCGTTTCTAACCCATGTACCACACAAGCCTGTAAGAAACCCAACAGAAGTCTCTCCAAGGCTTGGAAACAGCAAATATACCTCCAGAAAATTATTTACACTGAAGAAAATTTGAGCAGGAAGATTACCAACGTGTAAAAGGAAAACAAACAAAAAACTGACAGGAAGACAAAACAGTCACTATTAAACCAGAAACAAGTTCTATAGTATTTGATTGACTTGATGTATTTTTTCAGAAAACTTTTGTAAGCCAGGTTTCACTATATCCAACATCTTAAATTAAGAAAATTTAGAAACAATATTCCACAATGGGCTGATAATTCTGGGGGGGTGGCAATGGACTGCCAAGTTTTGAGAAAACCAGAGAATTGTGATACACAAAAAATGGTATGCGTTATTTTCTATATCCACACTACTGTTTGGGATTTCGGGATTCTGTGATTTTCAAGATGTTTTAACAGAGGTTTTATGAACCAGATCTGTAGTTTAAGCAACGCCAATTGTGGCAGTTTTGTGTATGCTCTTTTCCTGGGAAAAAGTATATAATTAGAAAGACTACCCTGAATAATACCAGTTAAAATTGTAAGCACAAATACACATAACAAGCTTGCTTAATGCTGAGGAAATATGTTTCACTTTAAAACACATGGATTTGTTCCTTACAGTCTGTTTTACAAGTCAGCATGTTAATGCGACCAGTATCCACAGAGATGGCTTACAGAGGAGAGTTCATCCACTTCTGAATCCCATGCAGTCGGGATGGAATCTGGGAGAGCCTGAAATGTCTTCAAATAGATAACAGTCTAAAACTTTCTTTCCCTTCCCTCTCCTGTGCAATGGGCAGGATGGCAATCTCTCTCTCTAATTTGTTGGTGAAGGCAAAGACATTTAAACACTTCAGCACAAAATGCTCTCTCATTGGAGTAACAACTTTCTAGGGAAATTACAGTATTGAAAAACCTCTGCACTTTTACAGGCAGGCAGGCAGCTTGAGCCAGCCCAGGGCAGAGCCACCTGTGTGACGAGAAGTGGGCAAACGTCACTGGGATGAACACAGAAAACCTTAGGCCCAGCTGTAATTTGGTGTCAAGACAGTTCCTGTGGACTCTGCAGAACTTCAAAAAGTGTGAGTCCGTATTTTTCCTTCTGAGCACATCATAAAATTCAAAGTATTTCATTAGATAAATATGATTTTACATACATATTACCCAGCTGTAAAACCTAGAAAAGCTATTTGGAACATGTTTAAAAATAAAAATGCCACTTAAGCCTGAAAACCCTGTGTATTAACAGTTGGTGGGAACTATCTATTCAGTTCCCAGACAAAGGCAGCCAATTGCAAAGACTTTACAAACACTGTTCAATACGACACCCCCATTTAACAATCTACAATGACATCTTTTCTCAGGCAGCTGTTTAAGATTAAATTTTAAAAACTACTGCAATTCTACCTCATCTTCTTTTGTGAAAGCTACAGCTGCACTGAAATTGTTATTCTTCTTTGGAGAAATATTTTAAGCAATTAAATAACATAGTTGCTATCGCCCCTCTTGTTTCTATTATGTTGGCTTTGATAATCACTATTTTAACCCCTCCTTTGGCACTTTCAACTCTTTATAATTATTTTTTTCTGATAAAAATCCCTCTGTTCTAGCTATAAGTTGGTTTTCATTTTGAGCAAGATCTACAAATATTAAAATGGTTATTAAAATAACCAAAACATCTTTTGACCTTTTTGGCAAGTAACAGAGGCCAAGAGAAATTACTTTTTCTGTCTTCCTTCCCTATATTTGTATTTCATTATTTTTTGTCATGATAACTTAAATTTCATACAGTTTTTGGAAATAACTCTTGAATATTTACCACTGTATTAACATTTTAAAACCACAGCAATCATGCTCTGCTAAAAATACATTTTCAAGTAAAAAGAACTTTTTATTTGCCAGATGAATTAACTCAAAACCTACTCTAAATAAAATCCTAAACTGGGAAACAGTCCATTTCCAATTAACCTTACGCCAATTTCTGCTGATCATTCCGTCACTATAGAAGCAGAAGAGCAATTACACCAGGACAAGCATTTTTTTAATGTAAATATATAAGCAACAAATCAATAATAATCTTTTTCCAAACCTTGTAAAAAGCCATGTGATTAACTGTATATATTATAGTAATGATTGCAAGTAAATGGAAACTTACTCTAAAATAAAATTCTTCATTCCATTTTGGATTCAGTGTCTGTAAAAGAAATAAGCATATTGAGGTTTGCCATTTTGTAATCATTTAAATGTGCATGCAAGAGAATTTTCTAGGAAAAAAAAAAAAGGAGAAACCTTTGAAATTGAAAAAAAAAATTGCCACCAAATTATTTAGAAATTCTCTAGTGAGTAAATCAAGTGTGGGAGGATATTTGAGTCAGATGATCCTGAAATAGATGGTAAGTATAAATAGGATTCTATGAGTAAAAGGCAAATCACTGAGAACCTGTAAGAAAAAAAAACCTGGAGACATTTCGTTCTTCAGATTCATTTAAACCCAGATACAAAAAACAATGTATTTTCTTTAAACACAAGGACTACTTTGGGGCTACAAAAATAAGGACAAGATTTACACTGTATATTAAACAGAAAAAGAAAAAAAAAAGATCAAAAGGAAAGGTTATTTCCTTTGAATTGGTATGAAACTCTTCCTAATCTCCCTCAAGCCTACAGAGGATTTGAATTTTGTTTTAATAACCTGAATAAACTGTACAGAACGAACATGCACAGAGATTGCAATCTGAAGGGAGCTCAAGCATGAAATAGAAAACTGATAAAAAAAGAGATTAGAACTACAAAGATTAATAATTTGGGCAATTCAAATTTGGGTAAGTTTGAAAACAGGTCTGATATATCCAATGGTTTTGTTTTCATGCCAAATCATTCCCTCATTCTGTCACACAGCAGAGATTTACCAGAAGAGCTGACAGTAAAAATGGGCTCTTCACCCACCAACATTTTGTTAGAGCAGAGCGAGGCCTGGGGGCTGTTTATCTGATCCATTAGATGTGGGGTGGCCATGGCACGGGGGCTCCCTGCACCGCAGTTCCCCACCAGAGGGAAAGAGAGGGGCCACACTGCAGCGCCCCACGCACTCCTGTCATCGCAGCGGGTCCTTCCCACTCAAACTGGGGCTCAATCCCAGCCCAGCAGACATGGATGGAACTAGTTAGCAATGAAATCACATTCGGAAATTTCAAAACTGTTCCAGAAAATTTAGGGGGAAAAAGGAGGACAAAAGGAAATAGAGTCTAAAAAAAGATGAAACTCTAAACCTATATAAAGAGTGATGCAGCCAGTTAACAGTTGCACTCTCAGAAAAGTTCTACCTGCGTATCCTCAACGGTCTTAGGTCAGAGCAGGAAAACACTTCACGGATGAAAAGACTGCTGTAAAGTGTAGATGAAAAGAGTAAAATGAGTGTAGGTAAAGGGTAGGGGAGCTAGGGCTTGGGTAGAGAGAAACTTTCAGCTCTTTTGCCTTAAGGAGCACAAATATACTCAGTAAAAAAAAAAAAAAGAAGTAATAGGAAAAAAAAAGTTACTTTTAAAATAGTTGATTTCATTGAATGTGGCTGTTATTGGCAAGAGTGGTTCCATGTAATTTAACAAATGAAGCATGGTCTCCTACTAAATTTGAGGGGACAACTGTCCATCAATAATGCATTGATTTTAAATGTTGCTTAACCATAAATACAAGTTTTGGGAAACATTTAACATATTAGGCAGCACAATTTTTGGTAAATGCCCTGTAAGCGGTAGAAATTTTTTCCACCTTCACAAGTCAAACAATTAGAAGGTCAAGTCAGAAAGTACAAACACCAGACTCTTAGCAAAGGAGAAGAGCACTTGTAAAGGAAGGCTCCAGAAATAAATGCATGAATAACTTCATAAAGGACATTAGCAGGGAAACAACCACAAAAAGACTCACCAGCAAAAAGAGCTACATCCTAAAAAGGGCAAGTACTGTACAGATAAAGAACTGCCAAGAGTCAAGCTGAGTTAGATCTTCCACAGGATATTAGAACAAAGACAAAGAAGGTTTTTCAACTATAGAAATAAAAAAAGAACACAGAAAGAAATGATGCTACCAAGCAATGAAGCTCAATGGGGGGACTAAGAACATTTTGATACGGGAAATTACGTTTAACATTACATATGGAAAGGCAGAATGACTAAGAGGGATGAGTATGAAGATTGAAGTTGTCACAACTCATGCAGAATGACGTCTTCAGAGCTCAGCACAGTCAAATTGAGGAAACTGGATAATCTTCACCCAGACTTTGAAAAGAACTGACACACGAAATCACAAGCCTAGTAGCAGGAATTTAGAAGATGTACTGAGCATCTGACAAGATCCTAAGAAAGCAAAGAGCAAATACAGCTTTTTCTGCTGCGGAAAGGAGAGCAGTTCTAACAGGCCATTCAAAACACAGGTCCAAAAGCAAACACGGGGCATTAATCAAATCTTACAGTTGGAATAACTGAGTGTGTGGAGGGAGGTAAATCAAAACAAAAAGCCTCAGAAACTCAACATAGCTAGATCGTGCCAGATCAATCTTAAATTTTCCTGCTAACTTCATTTTTTCAGGGTAAGGAAACAATCGCACTGAATCCCTTTGGCTGTAAGTGAGCACCTCCTAAGGCTGGGTCCAGCTGGACATGTTTCAGACAGGTAATGGGAAAGGAGAATAAAAAGGGGAAACTTTTGCTCCCTTGACGGCGCTCCAGGTACCCGTTAAACTGAGGAAGACAAAAAGGAGTAGAAAATAAGAAACTAGTGAAGGGTTAGACACTGTACAAGTTACAGAGCTGAAGGAGATAACTGGCAGTGCCTTTCAGAACCCCTCCTGAGATTGATCTTACTCAGTACTTTTCATTTTTCAAAAATCAAGATATACTAATGATGTTTGCTATTGCAAATTGCATGGGAAAAATACTGCTTTGAGGGCAGAAATCTTGTGATGATATTTATAAATTCAAAACAGAAAGGACTTACTAGAACTTTCCAATATCTGAGTTAATACTACTATTATGGAAATGACTGAAAAAGTCCAGGCTTTAAGTGACAGTTACAAAAACAGTGAAAAAAAGGAGATGTACCCCAGGAATACATCCTCATCATCATCATCATCTTTACCTCATCCTCAGCCCCATCTACAGTTGGGTTGCTGTGCAAACATCGTCCTTTTCCTCTCCCTTCCTAGGGCAGCACTAAGAGCCACAAGTTTGTCCCTTCCTTGATACAATCCATACTTTCCCATCCTTACAGCATTTTATCTTGCTTAGGGTGGTCTTCTCAGAAGCTTTCATATTCTCCTTTCTCTCCAAAGCTGGTATCATCGCTCCAGATCCTCAGTAATGTCACAGCCTCATTCCTAACCTAATGCTCTCATTTCAGCCTCTCCTTTTTGCACTGTAGGCATTACACGAAGGTGTAGGAGCCGAATATGCCATATCTTTAGTAATCATACTTTGAGAGCAGCAATGGCTTTTCAAATAAGGGATAAGGGCAATGTCATTCCAGTAGGAATTTTAAAAAAATAAGTAAAATTAAAATATTATTTTTAAAAAGAAAGGAATCAGAAGATGAATAAATCTCTGGATGTGATCACTTTCACTTGCCTACGTCAAACGTGCCCTGAGTCCTGTGAAGTTTAGCTTGAATCTTCCCTGCTTCTAGGATTTCACTTTGGGTTTTTCATGACACCTAATGTTCTGATTTTAGAACAGCACTGTGCTATTTTGTGTTTTCAATAACAAAATTTTCCTCACTACTCTGTTTTGCAGTTGTTCCAATCGATTCCTTGTTGATTCTAAATATCTTCATAAAAATGACAACTCATTATTTTTTTATTTTTCTCTTACTTTTCAAATGGGTTATGATTTTTTTCCTCTCTGACATCAACTACCCGTAAATGTTAACAAAAAAAAAAAGATTTAAAAAAAAATATCATCCTTCTAAAATCTCAGGGCCCTGATAATTATAAATATGCCCTAGAAGACTTTTGGTTTGGGATGGAATGAAACTAAGAAATCAAATAAAATTTAATTTTGGCTCTAATTGAAAATGAAAACAAAAATATTTTTAGTGCCTTTCCAGGCTTTTCTTACAGCATACCTTCTGTTATTTGGCTATTTTAAATTCCCAGAGTAGAAATGTATTTTGAAAATGGAGATTTTGAAAGGGAACATTAAAGTATGATCTTTTTTGCTAAAAGCGAAATCAATACTAATTAAAGCAGAATTCCTTAGTTCTTTATTTCAGCTATGTCTTCCATTAAAGTATGACTTTCATGAAAGAAACAGTGAACAATGTGATGAGGTTTGATACACCAAGCTTTAGAGAGTAACACAACATGTTAGATTCTGTCAACAGATCACACACACTGAAAATGCACGTACGTATTTTGGTTTGAAAAAAAACTAACACATTATTCAGTTGCTATACACAAATGTAATAATTTAAGTAAGTGTTGTGTTATAGAATTTTCTTCCAGTATTCTTAATATTTCCAAAACAATGGAATAAAAAGAGTATATACATACCTTTTTAATAGTTTTTGTCTGCACGAGAGCAAGTTCTCTGTTCTCATCTGCTACATACAAGGAAAGTTTCACATACGGGTCACTGCAAAAGAAGATGTCATATTTAATAGGAATATAGTTTTACAGTCAAATATAATTCAGTGTATATATACATATGTAATTACATGGGATAATAACAGCTCTAACCACTACTGGTGAAAGTGTTTTCAGTGAAACCTAGTGACTGCAGTAAGGTACTGAAACACTTAAAACATGTGCTTGAATATGCTCAATTCAATACTGACCATAGCATTAAAGACAATTTAACTTGCAGCTCTGTCACATTGCTACAGCCAAGAACCACTTGCCTGCACACTTCTGCTCGTGAGTGTGCACATCGTGATGGAGTGATTATTTGTAGCAGTAGATGTACATAAATGCACTTACTTAAACTGCAATTAAATTCAGCGTTAAGCACCAAGGTTCTGAAGAAAACAAAGCATCATTTTGATTAAAAAGAAATGCTGATACTACTTGGAATCGCCCAATGTACTGTGCTGCCTATCATTTACTGGCAAAATAGCCTATTACAAGAAGTAGCAGAAACCAGATATTTACTGAAGCCGGCAGTTTGCAGTGTGGGTGAGAACTCAAACTGAGCCTTTCTGCCACAAGCCAACGTGAAGAAAGAAGTTTGTATGGAAGAACAAGGATTAAGAGGTAAAATTAAGGATGTTATAGGGCTGTGAAAGGAAAGTCTTATCCTCAACACTGCATAACATTAAGAAATTAAGATTAACTGCTAACATTTGAACCCACAGAAGCATTTAGGCACATTTGTGGATCTCACACGCAAGCTTTTCTACAGCCACAATGTTATCTTAATATTTTCTAAAGTTTACCATCTGACTTACTCTGGCAACAACTCGAACACTGCAAATAAACACAAAACAGCACTTGTTAAGGACATCTTTAAGTCAAATGAAATGCACTGCCAGCTTGGTTTATTGTTTTTACCTTTTTGACTAGCAATGAGCATTAAAAAAGAAACAAGAAAACTGATCAATAGAGCATAAGGAGACAAGTAAAGAGGAAAAGAAACAAGACCTGAGATATACCATTACAGTTTCTTATCCAGAAGCTGTGACTGATGTGATTTGGTGACAGTTTATAGAAAAAGTTCCTTAAGTCATATTATCTGCTTTACATACTGCTAAATGCAGCATTTAATTCACAACTCTGGAAACTGCAGCTGCCTAAACAAATCTGACAGCTGGAAATCTTTTTCTGTGCTTTGAACTCATGATCTGTCCTAGAGAGGTGTAAAACTTCATGTGATGAGGATCAGAGCACCAAACTCTTTGAGAGTGGCAGAGACAGCTTCTCATTCACAGATTGTAGCTTCCAGGCCAAAGTTTCCTAAAGAATTTAGGTATCTGAAGAATAACCACCACACACACAGTGTCCATTCGCGCCATCAGAAGTGAACATGAGTATCAGGTACCACAAAACAGAACACTGAACTTGTTAAGAGTTTCCTTTCCCACTTGGAATTAGCTGTAAATAGGAAATGCATCGCTGAAGTCTCTCAGGTTGCTTCTCTCACTTTTAACTTGGGGAAAGTTTACAGGAAATCATCTAATTTTTCTTCACTAGGATTCAGGATCATGGTAATCACACTGAGTTGTGGCAAGGGCTAAAACCAGGCACACTGCCAAAATCATGAATCTGGGTACCTTCTGGGTATCTATCTATGTTGGGGGATGGCACGTGGCCAGGTTACAGGTGATCATTCACACTTTGGGAGCCTGCTGTGGCCGCTCAACTCACGCTGCTTTCAGAGCAAGGTTGGACTAGAGACTCTCTAAGGTCCCTTCCAGACTGAACTTTCTCAAGGCCCTAGGATTGAACTCAATAAAAATATTAGCGCTCATTGATCCCAGAGTCAGTTTTTAAAGCCACAGCTGCAAATAACTTGGTCCCTACCATCACTCCCACCATCGTTTAATGATCTGTGTAACCAGTGTCTTTCAACAGAAATTGGAATTAAGAGCTCTCTTGTTCCAAATGTAAAGTTTCAAACCACACTGTATGCAGCTCATTAATTTATATTATGTTCTATAAAGAATAGTTAAAACACTTTAAAAAATTATTATTTGTAAGTGCGATCAAGCAATTGGCTAAGTTTTTGTAAACATTAATAAATCAGACAAGAAATTATCATTGAATAGTCCAAGTAATCACACTGCAATTCATTCCTTAACCCAGCACATTAGCCTTTTCTTTTTTTTAAATCTCCTTTCCCCACTGCTGCTTCTTCCAGTTTTGGTGCCACTCCCCAGTTTCCAAAGAGTTTTGATTGCATTTGGCTCCCCTGCACTGCATGTTTCAGCAAGCCAACCCTGCAACATTGTGATCGTTCTTCAACAAATTTCTTGAGTAACGAGAGAATTTCCAAGAGTCAGAATTAGACAATTTTTTACATTACAGTTAAAGAAACTCAGTGACTAGAACCTGGCTGACCAACAGTAAACTGCTTGTGTTTGGAACTCTATGACTAAAACACACAGTAAAGCTTTAAAGAAGCTAATTACTTAGAATCAGGCTCAGATTATAACAACTAAATAAACCATTTAAAGTGCCACTAATTCAGCAGCTCCAGTTGGAATCTGGAGTTTTGGACGTCCACAGAAAGAAAAGCCTCATTTGTCTGAAATGACTGCAGAATTAGAGCTCTTAAGACAGCCTTCTAAGACCCAGCATTAATCTTCCCAAAAGGGGTGCAGAAAATGAGAGACTATCAAGAATAATGCATAACCTGCTTTTTCATCCCGACTCACCCAATTCCATTTTTAAAAATCTCACCCCATACATGTTTGTCATCTGATTTGTAAGTGACAGATATAATACAAGTTCCTGAGATCAATACATTCATTGGGAAAACTGAACAAGCTACAGAGTAAAAGAAATGAGATTAGCTGAGACTTCTTGGAGAGCAGCCATAGTAAAAGCATTGAGCAAACTGGTGAAGAAATCGAAGAATGCAGAAAGAATGAAAGAAGAAGATCCATAATTAAGAATATAACTACAGTAGCAAAACAAAATATGTAAAAGAGAACAGACTGTAAACCCCAAAGTAGTAGAACCACTGAAGGAGCTTCACAATATCTAATTGCACACTGAAATCCTATCTAAAAGCAAGCATTCTAGATGAACGTGGCATCTTTGCTACTGACGTGGAACATTTATTACACAACATGGAGATAAGTAAAATTTTCCTCAATTTGCAGAAGAACAAAATATAGTATCTGACCTATTAAAAAAATCCCTGGGAAAACGACCAGCAAATCGGAAAGCAATACAGAGGAAGACAAGAGGAAATACCAGATTCCTGGCTAAGGGTGGTATTTGTAGAAGTGTTACAGAAAGGAAATCCTGATGATCCAGATCACAGAAGACACAATGATAAATGAGACACCTGGTGAGAGTGCTCAGCAAAAACAACAAACCAACTAGGGCAGGGGGGACTCGTGAGCACCAAAAGCAGACTCAGAGCAGCCTGAAGTTGTACTTGCCAGACACTTTCACTCTGAAATTGATGGATGGAAAGAAGGGGAGACAAGGGATTAAAATGAAATATTGTCTTCTTTGACTTTTATAAGGCAGACAGATTCATTCTTGAAGGAAGCATTATAAAAAAACCCCATATGGCACTGCTGGTAACCACAATTGCAAGCAATGTATGAATACTTTCATTGTGCTCTAAAAATAAGTTGAGAATAAAGCACCTCATCCCACAGTTCCTTGTGAGTGTTAGTCTCTGACTTGAATCACTGCTGATCTGCATCAGGTTTTAAATCTGAATGTCAGGTGAGTTGAAGATCGTGCCACCAGAGGAGCAGAATTAAGCCCTTCAGTTCACGTGAATGACATCATATATCTGACATATGTTTGAACTAACAGTTTTGCAATTTGCTTGGAAAACTCACTGTAGAGGTAGCTTTGAGAAGAAGTACTGCTTTTGTCTTAGGAAGAGGGTAAAATATTAAATGAAGAAACGTAGCAAAAGAATAAAGTAGAAAGCTACAAGTAGAGAACTTATCTGCATGCATTTTTATACCAGTATCAGTGTTAAAACGCAAATTTAATGAAACGTACAACATAACAAATTGACAAAAATCACAGACTTCCAGAAAACTGTTAATGTAGTTAATATCCAAGTGACAGTTTACACAGGTGTTCCAGTAGAATTGCTGTAATAACGGAAAGTGGCTGCAGAAAAGGAAACAGGAGCCTGGGGACAGTCCAGATGGCAGTTCTGCACAGCCAGCCCCGTACCCGCTTTTACACTGGCCAGCTTTGAGCTAGGAGGATTTCAACACTGGGGACACCAGCAAAGAGAGATGAGAGTGACACAGCCACACAACACAAACACAGCCACTGGGACCAAGGGGCTGTCCACTAGAGAGAGCACCCAACTCTAGCAGGGCGCAATAAACCTACATTTAGTGGAACAAAGAGTAATGTTTTAACACCCTCTTCAGCCGTGAAAGTATGTCTTTATAAAGAAGGTTGGGGAGGGGTGGGGGTGGAAGTGGACAGTGGAAGTGCCTGCTGCAGGGCTTCTTTTTCACAGACAGTCCTGCAGAAATTAGACCAAAAAAGCTGATCTCAGGGACATTCGGAATAAAATGCACCAACATACTGCGGGGGGAGGCAGGAAACCTCCAGGTGCAGGAAAGGAGACAACTACAGTCTGACAGTCTGAACTCACGCACTCACAGTCTGAAAGGTTACAGTTTCTAATGCTTTAAATTTCTTATACTTGACAATGTCATCACCCACTAATATCAGACGTCAGCAGATATATTTAGTAGGTATTATTAGGCGTTCAAAGGACGAAGCCAGGTTTTAAAGTCACGTTTTTGTGAAGAGAAATGAGCCACCATTTCATTATCATACCAGTGACTGGAGATGAACAGGCGTTGATTTCTTGAACACCTACTTTAACATTCCTCTTCACAAAATCCCAAAATGATTAAATACAATAATCTCATCTGCCCCAACGTGATCTGCCTAAACCGAATGTCAATGCCTGCTCAGATGAGAACAACTTTGAAGGTGATAACAGTTCTTTGGAAAATAAACCAGAATCCTAAGAAAATTATGTTAATAAGAAAAGTTATGTTATTCATAATCACAAGTTACTGAAAAGAGACCTTGGCAGAGCAACAGCCGTAAAAAAAAATTAATAATCTGAGGTCTTAAGGAATCCTTTTCCTGACCTTCTAAAATCCCTCATTCAAAATTACTCCATTCGTCATGGTTTCACCAACCCTCAGAATCTGGTATTTTCTTAAACTCAAGCACTTGTCGATATATAATTATCATAGCATACTTTAAAAACTGTTATTTCAGTACTGTGTGAGTACTGTGAAACCGGGGCCATTAATAGTTCCCCATTTCTTCATTTGAGTCTGGAATAGCACTTGCTACATATTCTTGAAATAGTTTTGAAAGCAAGTCTCAAAACACCTTTTGCCGGTGACCCGATGTATTATTTATTTATTTTAAGGCACAAAAGAAGGGGGTGGAGAGTACAGGCACATGTGAAAGAACTGCTCTCCTTTTATTTTTAAAAGCTGAAACCGCCTCCCCCAGTAGAAAATTTAGTATCACTTGTTATGCAAGCGGGTGCGTGCCAAGCCGTGCCATGAAGGCAAACTTCATGTTTCAAAATAGCCTTATAGTTTCAGAGGAATCACGTCTTGCACGAGATGATAATTTGGCTTCTGTACGAAATGCAGGCGCGTTCCCTTTGTGCTATCCCAATCCTGCCTCTGTTCCACATACACAAAAGGAAACTCCTCAGCAGCTTATGGAGTTCTGCCTATAGAAATACTAACACCCTCAAACACGAAGGCAGAGAAAGCTTTTTCTCAAAGTGAAATCCAAGTTCTCTTCTTTGCATGGCCTTGAGGAGACCTCTCTTTGGCTATTGGCCAATTTTTCAGTGAACCTTTGGCTGTCACCAGTCATGCTTAACCGAACGTGAGGCAGGCACAGACATAAAGACTTCCAGCATTTTAACTTAACCTCTGGAAATCTGAAGGAAGAAGAATAAGCAGAATGCATTTGAAATTACTACTGTCTTACACTATTGCACTGAAATGTGAGGAAGCTCTTCACAGTTTACATCCCCTCCCTAACCAGAACAACAGCAGCACACCAGCCTGCTGCCTCCCAGGCATGACAGATCAAATACAAGAGGAGTAAAATGCACAGGGAAAGGGACACCAGCAACTAAACCTGCTAGAGCTCACTTGTCAGATTAATTTTTTTTTAATAACATATTTACATTACCCCAGTCTTAAAGCGGGTAATATTTATTCTCACACGAATATTGTAAAGACTACAAAATGCCAGCATTAGCACAATTTGTTAAAATGCACAAACAAATCCTCCCTGTTACTCAGGACAAAGCAAACTCCAGGCTTCATTTCCTGCAGAGATTTGTGCCTCGCAAGCAGCATCTCCCCAGCTGTAAGTGAAGTACCTGCTGGGAGGCAAAGAGCCAAGCCAGGACAGCACTGAAGGCTGCTGCATGTTTCTCCAGCCCTGCTCTTTTAAACTGCCATGGGGGCATGATCCAAAACAGCCTTCTTGAGGAAGGGCTGGGAATTTCAAAACCTTTGCCACATAAAACTTTTTAATGCCATCAACTGTGCACACCATTTGGTACAAGCCCCTACGGATACCACTGTGCTACCGTATGGATGTGCAAAGGTGTCTGAATTAGCTTTGCCCGCAGCCGCTCAGCGCTTCCTATCAACTGATTGACTCCACCGGGACGCTGGGGTAAACGTGCACACTGCTGACTGTATGTTCTCCTAGAGACACGCTTTTACAGCCAGTATGCTTCAATTTACAAATTGAGATCACTAAAATATACTGCCTTCAAAAATGTTCATCTCAATGAGTCTCCATAAAATTAGGGGAGCCCCAAGAACATCAATTAACATCAGGGCTGAAGCAGATCATACTCAGCAAGAGGAAGTTCCCTGAACTTGAAAATGTTTTACAGAATCTTTTGAACTCTGTGTGTTCTTGCACTTAGTTGAGCTTAAAAACTGATCAATAAGTCATCACTTATAAGTTTTGTTTGGTGATTTTTCAATGAAAAAGATGATGCTCAAACAATGGGAAATATTGCCCAAAATACACAGCATTAAATAAAGTTGAAATAATAATGAGATACTTCCAACAAGGTTTTATGAAGAGTAGTAAAAACAGTCTTATAAGGCAAAATATCTTTTAGAGTCACTATCTTTTTTATCCCAACAACCATTTTCCCTGGTGAATTTCCCTGGTGAAGCACAACAAAAACATACCAAAATTAACTGCAATGAATGCCTCAGAGCAAATCGTCTGCATTTGCTCACAGGTTTTTATTTTAGCATGAGCCTTCTGGGGTGCATCTTCCTGTCTGTACCACATAAAATCTATTATGAGTTTTTCTAAAAGAGAAGTAAGATTTTGCTCTCACTGTCATACAAGGCTCAGGTACTGTCACTAAAGCAAAGCCCAAAGTGACTAACTGCACTACAATAGAGAAATGTCTGTTTTCAAGAAGAAAAGAAACTCTTACCTTATCCTTCACTGAAAAGCCAAACTTACAATCCATTGTGTCTAAAATCTCATCTCTCCACACTAAATCCCAGAGCCATTTTACAGGTTCCACATTTTCCTTCTAGTTTGGTTTTTTTTTATTTTCCAAGGAAAGGCTCACACCTCGGCTGGCTCTACAAGCAATTTTGCAAGGCTTTATTCAAAGAGCTGCTAGAGATAATGACTCACATCACAGACAGCTGCAAAGAAGTGCCTGTGGGTGAAAGAGGGAGTTAAAAATTATATATCAAACTCCACCTACAGTGTCTCCACCTTCCTAGGTTGTTCCTTTAAAATTCTGTCCTCTATCAAGAGTAAGAAGACCAGATTCCATCTGCATTTTTCTTGTATTGAAATACTCCTAGAGCATAAAGAAAGTCCAGTTTTCTAAACATCTCAAAAAAAAAAAAGTACTATCTTTTTGAAATTCTAAGAGAAGTAAGTGTAAACATATGTATTTTTTCATTTTCCTCGAGGCCTTTTTTGTAATTGTAAGGCAAAGGTAAATTAATGCTCTAACAGAGAATCTGCATACATCAGCCCAAGATCTGAATTCTTCCTACACTAGTTCACACTCCCAAAATATCTTAACAAGTTCTAAAATCCAGCACAGGAAAAAAAAAGAAAGAAAGAAAAAAAAAAAAAGAAGAAGAAGAAAATTCAGTGACACCTGACTTTTTGAAAGGTTCCAGACAAGAACTCCAGGCAGCATCCCTACCAATGAATACCACACACACTGGGTGTGCTCAGGAACAGGCTTATCCAGCTTGACGCAAAGGGACAAGAGAGGCCACAATCTCAGAGACATTTTAGATGACCTAATTGAGCACTGCTGCTGGAAGCTGGCTCACCCCACCACTTGCTCCTGTCCCTCGGCTATCCCCTCTCCTGTCACCAAACAACTACCTCCTGCACCAGAGTTGAAACCAATGGGGAAATGATCTTGGCTCAAACTTGGGTTATACCTTCCTTCAGCCCAGGGTGTTCTAAACCCAGACCAGGTCCATCATCCAGCTCACTGCAAAGCCTCCAAAGTGCTTGGGTGGGAGAGTTGGTGGAAGGGGGAACAACCAGCTAAGGCAGAGGACAATGGGATTTGCTCCTACCACACGATGTACGGGACTCGTCGAGGCTCTCGGACAGAACTGCTGGGGTCTCGCCCTGCTGCCCCAAAGAGTCCCACTGCCGCCACCCGCTTTGTGGCACATGGGACAAGGTGAGCCATTGCACAGGACCAAACTGAGGATGACAGTTAGCTACTTTTGCCAGGTTTTCTGCTAGGCAAAGAAAAAAGCAGTATGAGCAAGACTGACTACTGATTCAGCAGGTGTAAATTGCCATCTCATCCCCAGAAAGCCTGGCTCACCACGGAGCGGGCTATCCCATCCATCAGCCACAAGAGCCCCCTTGCATCCCCAGCTGCTGACGACAGACACAGGAGTCCTGACATGGGAGCAGAATGGTATTTGATGAAAGTAAAAGGCAGAAAGCAAAGGAGACGTATAATTACTCAGCGCAATTCACTGTGGTTACAGAATTAGCTGGGTTCAAAAGGGACCAAGTTCGTCATATGCTCAACAAGAGTACTCAGCTAAGTTCATCAAAAACTTTGGATACGCCAAAAAATTCTTGCCTGAAGTCTGATGTTAATCTTTAGTTACTGAGGTAATACTCAAACTTACGAGAAGCACAATATTTTCTTACTAATACAGGTTGAATTAGCTGGTAGAGGTTGCTGTGAAGGCCAGACTTCCAACAACCTCAGATTAAAAAATCCTGAATTCAGATTTACAAGGAAATTTAACTCAGGACAGTCTGCTAGGTATGAGATTTTCAGTGCATGATTAAGAGCTTGCTATCTTTTATCTAAATACATTCAGTGATCCTAAGTCTGCAACACACACAAGGAAAGAAAAGGATAGCATGCTGAATACTAAAGTCATGACAAGTGACACCAGAATACAGCAATGAATGAAGAGTTAATTATTTACATTGTATAACACATAGTAACATTTTTAAATCCCAACTTTCAACAGCCACAGAGGACATAATGGATGTAAGCTGAAAGTTCACAAAATAAATGACATTTCTATCTTGTTGAAATTTCAAGTAAAACAGCAGAAGTTTCATGATATTTATCCCAAGTACAGGATACGTTCTATACAAAAGTACTACCATTAAGAGACTTGAACCTTTGACCTCTACAACAGGAGGGGAACTTGGCAAGAGGGGTTGGGTTTAATGAATTAATTTCCCCAGCAATTACTGTGTCAACAATTGAATGAAAAATGCAAGTTATGCAAACACCTGACAGAAGGCAACTGGCCTCTGTTGTTTCCAATGAGCAGCAGTGCCTGCCATCCTACAGGCTGGGCAATGACAGGCACCCACATCCTCTGCTGGTGCCAGCTGCCCCCATCCACATCTGCACACAAACGTCCAAACAGCACGAGCGCTATTAAAGGCCACAAACCTTTAAAACCATTAGCAGGTAGGAGGCCAAAACCATAACACACCACACACAACCAGTGTTATTAACTCAGCCTTGCCCTGCCCTGGCTGATATATAAAGGTCGGACTCCACTGTTTCTCCTTGAAATATACGATTTCGTTATTTTCTTTCCCACCTGAACATTGAAGAGGTTGTGATCTCCAGGGTCAGTGTGCTCTCTTAGCCAGTACCCTTGGGAAGCCAACGCCAGCCTTCAGCTAATACTACTGAAGGATGTGGCAACACAACTGCCTTAAAACCTCCACCCACCAGAAAAAGAGATGCACATCATGTGCTTATTGCCCAGAAACAAAACTCCTAAGAAATGCTATGTCACTCTTCTCTGGACTGTGTGAGGAAAAGTCTGAACTTGTGTCTGAGCAGCCCCTTCCAAAAGGCTTTCTCCCAGAACTGCAGCAGATACGTACTTTTAAGCAGAACTTTACCCACATCTGAAGAAAGATTTTTTTGACTTTTTTATTTTAATCTCTTGGTGCAGTTTCACGACAGCATGCATTTACTATCTACAACATACAAGAGACTGCAGTTTCATTAAATTTACATTCTACATCTAGAGTGGAGAGTAACTGCAAATTGCCAAAGTTCCCAAAACCCAACATTTATGGGTGCCAACAGAAGCCCAATTAATTAAAAATTAATTCCTACCAAAGAGCTGAGAGTACAACATTGAACACCCTGACAGTGAAAAGAAATCTAACCCAGCCCAGCAGCACCTCATCTTTGTGCAAGCCCACACATGGACGGTCTCACAGGCCTTCGCCTCCTGCACTTTGGCACCCAAGCTTTGCCCAACGGTTTTTATTCATCCCCCTGTATTTTATTTGGGGTTTAGCCTTGTTCTGAAGACTGAATGATTAATTTCCTCGTAGATTTCTCTCAGGCTCCGATTTCCAGGGACTATTTCACAAGCATTAATCCTGCCTGCCTCACACCCGTGGAAACTGAGGGCTGGCAGTTTTCCACCTTTTACAATTAGCTGTCCAAGACACTGGAAAGAAGAAACCAAACCTCACACAGTACTTTTCTATGCTGCTAATCTGACCTTGATGTTTGCGGGGTCTTTTCTCCCACTTTTCCCCTCAGTCCTGTCCAGTGTTTTTGTCCTTTCTCAGATGGATTGTTCCAACGGTGCCTGGCATGATGGCGGCTGCAGAACTGGCTGAAACCAGCCGGGACCAGCTCCGGGCTCCCCTCACCGGGCTCCCGCCACAGAGCTCCTCTCACACGGATCCTGCCACAGGGCTCCCCTCACAGGGCTCCCACCACAGAGCTCCCCTCACAGAGCTCCCCTCACAGGGCTCCCACCACAGAGCTCCCCTCACAGAGCTCCCCTCACAGGGATCCCGCCACAGAGCTCCCCTCACAGGGCTCCCGCAACAGAGCTCCCCTCACAGGGCTCCTGCCACAGAGCTCCCCTCACAGGGCTCCCCAGCACCTGCACACAGGCACCAAACCTGTCCACACACTTCAAAGCCAGTTTTTGAAGAGCGTTTGGCATTCCACAGCATCTGATGACTATAATAATGTCGTTTTTGCAGGCAGATGCAAGCTGTTTCTGTACTCTGGGCCATAAGAGGCATGAACTACAGTTTGCATCAGCTCTGACTCCAGTCAGACAACATCGAGAGCTATCTCAGCCAGCTAAACTCAACAAAAAAATGGTCTTCTCCCCCATTTGCCACCCAGAAAGAAGATGGACTGTAGTGGGACAGTAGGCAGAGGTCCCAGTTTTCTGAGGGGGAGCCGCAGGTGACAGGCATGCCTCCCTTCCCACCACCATCTTGTCCAGAAATAGTGGCTACAGGAGACTGCCGTGGGCCCTTTAGGGTCACCTCCCAAACTTACATGAGCACTTACATGAAAACCAATTTTCTCCCCATCTCACAAGAGGATTTTAGGTACTAGATATTCACCCCTATTGCAATCACACCCACAAACCACAGTATTTACAGGGTGAAGCGAACTTGTGCCATCAGAGGAGCCATCTAGGATGCTGAGGAAAGGTATAGCTTCCATCAGATGTCTCCATCCAGCTCCTCCTGTGCCCGCTCCTGTCCCAGCTGCCCTCCAGCTGCCTTCATTAACAGAAACACACTGAACAGCAACATTTCATATGCCAGAACAGGAGGAAAAAACAAATCAAGCCAAGAAAATTCTTCCTTGTTTTAGAGATGATAGGAAATCTGCCGTGAGCCATCACCTAAGATTAAGTTCTTAGTTAGAAAGATGGCTTTGTCATAAGAATGTGTTTCTTAAAATGGCTGTAAGGAAAGTGTGAGTGTACAGGGGTTAGTGGTTGCCTGTCATAGCTCTGCAGCTCCACCTGCAAAGGAGAAGGCAGCTGCTTTCAAACACGGCACAGGGAGGCTGCAGACATGAATTACCAGAGAGAACAGCTTCTAGAACAGCAGAGACTGCTGAGAGGAGGAGTTCAGCCATGCTCCTGCGTGCTGTTACTCATCATCACAATGAGGTTCTGATGAGATTCACCACCATGCTCTCCACCTTATCAAAATGCTCCTCCTGGCCAAGAAGGCACCTGGGAAGACAGGGAAGTGCAGGGCAAGGATGAGTGATGTCCCCAGTGAAGAGCAGTGGCCTCTTCCTGAGCAGGAACTGTCTCTGCAGAGGAGGGCAGCCCCACTCAGCTCCAGCATTCCTGCCTGCCTGTGGACCAGCACGCAGACCTTCCCCCCAATGAGGGCAAGATAAGGGCTGTTTGTGCCCCCCAACGCCATAGCTGCAGTCCTGGAGTCTTCAGACAGAAACAGAGAAATCATTACTTACAGCACCCTGGTTAAATCTGCATTAAAAAATTCCATTGAAAGGGCCAATCCACAATTTATTACCTCCTAAAATGCAGAGATAGCCGAGTAGATGCTTTTCCTTCTCTCAGGCAGCACTGGCAGGCATGAAACAATTGCACACTGCAGTAGTTAGGCTCCCTGAGATACTGTTTTTAAAATTATTTCAAAAATGGAACTCACAAATTAGGGTAGGCTGAGATGCATTTATATCCTGGTTTGTATGCCCACAAAGAGCGACTGGGATGCATGAAACTTTCTGGATAAACTCACCTGGACTGAAATTTACCCTCTGTGAATATTAAACCCACATCAGGATTTCCAGCAGGGGAAGCAAGGAGGGAAACAACTCTGTTCTTTACCTCACTGACAATGACAAATGCATGTAGAATCCACTGGGTTTTTTAATGCACGTCAGAAGCACTGACAGAAATAGAAACTATATCGGCCAGCAGCAAAATTGTAAAAAAAAGAAACAAAAAAACACCACAATAAACACCACAAAAAAAATCTAACAAAAAACTAACCACCAAGTTATACCTGCTCCAGTTCCTCACAGAAAAGTCAGGGAAAAAAGTGCTAAAGTGGTTATTTTTGGAAGCATCTGCATTCCTCTCTACTTTTCTTCTCTCCACCCCAGCAGCTCCCAGCCCCTGTTGCAGCCACTGCCTCAGGGCTGGCTGTCCCCAGTCCTGCTCCCTGTCCCAGCACTTGTCCCCTCGCCATGGGCACGATGATTCCAGACAGAACAGCACCCACACGCGTAGGGACATCGCAGACTGTCCTAAACTGACTATTTGAGGGAAACACCTCCAGAAACATGGCATGAACCAGATCAGCTCACCTTCCCACCCGCAGCAGATGGAGGGGGTCTCCGACACCAGGCAGCCCTGTTCCTCCTGTCCTTCCTATTGCAGCCAGGTGACACCCCACATCCATGAGCTACCAAGTGACTTTCAGCATGTGCTCATTTCCACCTCCTTGGACCAATGTGGAGCCCTGCTCACCCTCCTGCGAGCACACAGATCCATCGGGGCATGGCAAGCGGGGACCAGGACCACAACAGCCACTACTCAGGTCAGCTTAAGTGACAATAATTCCTCTATCAGTGGCACCAACATTGGCAACACTGCAACAAACAACATGTGTTGCTCATCAGCAATTACTGTTGTGAGCTTGTTATCACTGGTGCTGACCACACACGCACACCTGGCTGCTCCAACCCAACGGCAGCACCCAACAGCTGCAGCAAGGGTGAGGTTTTAGGAGAGACAGTTCCAGCAACTTCCTTGGTTTTGACCTGGTTGTGCAGCATCAGAATCTCCTCACATCTTATATCAACAAAAAAGTAACTGTTGTGCTACCAAGACATGCCAAATGTTCTTCCGACTTTTCTCAGGGCAAAAAGTACTGTTTGTAGCACCTGGATTCCCTCTTTCCCCAGTCTTAACTTCCATAAATCTTGGAGCATTGTGATTTTATTTATGTATTTCTTTTTACCAGGTAGGTGAAGATTTGGACAACAGTAAGAGGGGAGAGTAAGCAGCATCCCAGCCTTCCGGTTCATCTCTGACCATCCATGAGAAGCTACCACACCTTACTGTCACCCAAGGAGACACTCAAACCACAAAGTGGTTTGTTTTTCACTTACATAAACTATTGGTTCAACTTCAATTTCTGTAAAAGCAAAAAAAAAATAAAAATAAAAATAATTGTGGTGTCTTTAAACACGCAAAACTTCCTTGTACCGGACAAATAGAAACAGAAAGATGGTCCATGACCCTAAGAGGGGCCAACCCAAGCATGAGATAAGATCCAACAGGAACAGATGGGTGAATATGAGGAAACAAACAGCACCAGGCAGCGTGATGGGATACTGCCAAGAGAGGTTGGGCCAGACCGTCCTGAGGTGTCCCGTGATTCTATGACACACCTCAGCGCTGGCCCCTGTGGCCATTCGCTGGGCATTCGGGAGCTTCACCGCCAAAACATGACCCGCACAGCTGCAGCGCAGTAAGCAAAACCTTGTTTAAAAAATTAATGAATTACTGAGAGAGCCAGACCTCCTGAAGCAATCGCTGACAGCAGCAAACCACCTCAGCCCGCTGAGAGCAGGAGCTTCAGAGACAGCTACAGAGACGTGTCCCTCTGCCACAAACGACTCCATGTGCCCCAGCCCAAGCAAGAAAAACAGGCCATGGAAGTAACGGAGCTGTGTAATGGCCGCAGGCAAGGAGGGCTCCACCTTATCAACTGATACTGAAGACATCTGCAAACTTCACAGCCTGGAGACGCAGCCACAAGCGATGCAGGCGTGGAACAGGCACGATGCTGCTGTCAGCAGAGAGACGTGAGGCACCACAGGGCTCAAGTGCCAGGGAGAGGTCAAATGATTTGAGCTGAAGGCTGTCCATCTACCAGAGATCCAAACATACTGAATCCACAGCTCTGTAGGCAAAACCCAAAAGCTATTCAGCAGCAGTACCACTTCCTAGCCAAAACCCTAGTATCGTGGTCTGCTCACTGCCTTGCTACGGAAATTTATCCAGCTCTCTGATTCTCAGGGCCTCCTTCACAGCTCAGTGAAGCGGAGGGAAGACTACCTTGGAGAAGGACAGGGTGGGAAACAAAGAGTCAGAGAGCCCTCAGCTGGTTGCTTCTTCACAGAAAAGGCCCAGAAAGGAGTATCAAAGAGAGCAGCGCCGAAGGAGGGAATCTCCAACCATCCCACTGCCCAAAAGGTCTAATCCTACCTCTGTAGGAGCAGTGTTACTAATTCACGTTAAATAAAGACTGAACATAGAATAAGAGCTATTTGAAATCCAAAGTGCCGGACATCCTTAATGCATATGCACAACCCCAGGCCTGAAAATTTCGGGCAGAGAGAAATACTTCACACACAAAGGAAAAACTCCAGAGAAGAAAGCTTCTCCAAGCTGACAGACAGCTGTTCTAGCATTGCACTCAACAATGGGTAAGCAGCTGTGCTTCTGTAATAAAATACCACCTCTGGCTGCCGGATGCGTTCCACAACTCAAGATGAAAACGTAGTCAGAGGCTCACAGTGCTGAGCAGAGCAGCAAGGTTTAGATGCATTTGCCAGAGGAGAAACAACACAACTTTGCTGGGCCTGTTGACTAGTTCAAGTGAAGTGGAAATAAATATACAATGCATCCTGGGAAACTGTCAGATAAGGGCAATCTTTCAACTCTAAGGTATGAGACATTACTAAGTTTAGGAAAAAACATTAAAATATACAAAGAGTAGAATAAAGCAGTATAAAGAGTAGAAGCTGCTGATCATTTCAATCCATTCCACTTAATGATTTAATGCCATTGGCAGAAGAGAAAGAAAAGACAGACGTTCTGCCTCAAACACTTGAGAGCAAAAGTACACCTGCCCCTTTTCTTTTACAGAGACCAGGCTGAGGTGAACAGTGGATCCCAGGAGACAGCAGGCTGGTGGAAAAAATGATGGGCTGAATACAAGCACTTCCTTTTTCAAATAATGACAAATATTTCTGTACACAGAAACTTTTCTAGTGAGCAATTATACGATTAAAATAATTTTTCACTGTAATATTATAAAGCTCAGGAATTATTACTAAGTCCTCTTACCCATTAGGCAAGACCACATACTCCAATAAGCAGTATTTCTCCATTTACAGCTACTGAAATACATACCCAGTGCCTCCTGAAGAACATAGCATGTACAAATGAATAAAACCTCGCTGATTTTAGTGAAAAATATGAAAGATGAATTCCCACAAAATCCATCAAAGCACCAGTCCGTGGTTCCTCCCTGAGGAAATTCTCTGGTGCCCTCTGGTGCCAGCTCCCCAGAGCGACCCAGAGGCGACGGCTCCATCACGGTGCTCCAGGGGGAACCTGCTTTCCTCAGGACACCCTCACCATCTTACTGTCAGCTTCTGAACGCTGTTTTGTTTTAACTCCTTTGCCTGGTTTAGATTTAATGAAGCTCCCAAGTGGTTTCTTTCCCTTCCCCGAAACTCTGTAAATAACATGTTCATTTCTACTTTACTAGAAAAACCTCCACTTTTCATTGTGAATTGAGTTGTCACTTGGAATATATTGCCAGCAAACTTCCTCCCTCCACTGCAATACCCTAATGGACAGCCACATGTTGAATCATTCATCATTCAGAGAACAGGAAAGACAGCGGGGATAGGAACTCATCATGGTTTCATCCCAGTGCCTCATTGAAGTCTGCAAGAATAATAAGTCTTCTTTGATCCTGATTTGTGTTGAAGTACCATAACACATCAAGATTTTCTAGTGAATTTCAACTCAGATTGCTCAGTGCTGCCTTGAAAACCAGCAAGTAATGGAGAAAGAGGAAATTCCATAGCTGTGGCTGGCACAAAGCAGAGGTGAGAGCAGGCACACTGCTCTGCATAAAAGCATCCACTCTCATCAATGGCATTACACAAAGCTCAGGAAGTAGAACATTTGTATTGCTCTGAATATTCCATTTCTCAAAGCCTTAAACCAGCAGAAAAGTGCTTTTCTAGACTTTTTTCCCCCCCCCCAACTAGAAAAAGGAAAAAGAACCCCAGTGTGAACTCTCTCCTACTTGAGCCATTGCCATCTGGGCAAGTGGCTTTGTTGAATTCGGTCCTTTGAGAGGTCTGAGATGCAGAACTCTCATTTTGCTTCTCCTCCAGGAGCTGCCTGAGACAGGGTACATATGCCAGGTTTTCACGCTGGCATAAGCGCCGCTTTGCACCACTGACACATTTCCCCAAGAATGACTTCTATGAATCCAGCCAAGGGAACGTTTCGCTGGCTGCCACCTTTCACTGATGGCTGATGTCAAAACCCATTCCGTTAGGCCCACCACAAAAAAAAAAAATAAAAATCCATTAGGAGTTTGAGTTTTGTCCAGTTTTACATACAGTAAATAATTTTAAAGGAAACAGAAGAACAGTTTGGTGAATTTTTGAGGGACACTCACTTCAAGCGGAGTCTCTGCTGGACAAAGGAGCTCTCAGTAGAAGAACAGGCTGTTTCTAAAGCCCAGTCCCAAGGCAGCACACTGCCCTGTCCCAAGGGCACACCTCTCACCACAATTTTACCATTAGCTCAAGCAGGATGTGCCATAACTCAAATTGGACTAGAAACAGGGAGAGCAGACTTAAAAGAATCCCAATTAGAATTACCAAACCAGTAACAGCCAGAAGGCATTTTCTTCTTGTTCAAACATATGCTCTCACCTTTGCTACTCCTGAGTGCATTTGTGTGTATATGCAGAAACTGTATTTCTAAGCAGTGTGCCACACTGTGCCACACAACCCACCGGCTGTGCCAGTGCTACCTTCAAGTGCGGGGGTTTGCTTATTTAGATTTTTTAAAAGTGAAAAAACCCCAACAACAATCAAAACCCCAAGACCATGCAGGACATACCTTTGGGGAAAGACACAAACTTGTCCACTGAGGCAGAGCCTGCTCAGCAAAGTCACTAGAGAAGTCCTTCTGCTTAGATTTCAGTAATATATAAAGATATTCAGGAGAGGAAATGTCATTTTATATCCCAAGGTCCTCTGGGCAGTAACCGCATTCGTGTGCAGTGACTTGCACGGGGCAGCCTCAGCCACACTGATACTCACGGCATCATACTGAGCTCGTGAGCAAAACCAAGAGAGTAATAAATAATAGTACTTTTGCAGTATGTTGCCCAGCTAAGATTAATTACAATTTGCATTACCTAATGACATACAAGCTGAATACATACATAGCTGAATTCATCAAGGCATTACATTTATGAAGGTGAGGGGAATGTAAACCAATGCTGTGTACATCAGAATACAGTGTATGTCAGGTGGTAAATACACGTGCCAACGCACTCGGCGGCAAGGAGATTGTCTTTCAGAGTTAAGCATGCAAAGCTCCGACTGAATTCCCAAAGCTCCGGTCTGCAGCATCCACCAGAGGGCTCTGACTGTGACAGGGCAGAACATCAACCGGGTTATACCCCCCACTTACACCCAAACGCAGCAGCCCCTTACGTCCGCCTGGGCTGAAACCACGCAGATGGACCTCATCCTGTTGAACCCTCTCCTCGGTTGCTCAGAGCTGCTGTTTCACTCGATGTTCTAGTGTACTTTCTGTCCTGTAGACACAATTCTATGCATTTCTGGACCCACGTATCTTTAGTTTCTATCTAAATGATTTCAGAGGCTGAACAGAACTTCAAAAAGGCAAAACCAAGAGCATTGAGTTTTCTTTATAGTTGCAGAATTCAGAAGGAAAACGCTGCTTTCTCTCATGCTCTGCACTGGCAAGAGCCCTTCCCTGGGTCTAACCAGGCAAGAAAGGGCTTTCAGACTCAGCAAGCCTACAGGCAGTGCTTTATAATGGTTAAAATGATTATACAAGTGGTAGGGAAAACCCACAGCAAAGCAAAACACAGCATGTGTGCCTTGTAGTTAATCTTTCACCGTTACAGGGTCACCTGCTATTCTGCCCAGCGCCCAGCCCGGCCTGACTCCACCACTAGAGGCTCGGCAGCTGCCGGGGCCCTAACCCCGCAATTCTAACCTGCTTTCCAAATGACTTTAGATTAACTCATTCCACAGCGTGTAACTATCTAAAATGTTTAGCAGTCACTTGACCTTCCTCCCAAAAAGGACATTATGGGGACCAGGAATTTGTCCTTAACACTTGATTGGATTTCTGAAAAGATGCAGCAGCACCGGTTCGGAACAACGTGCAGAAATCCTAATGTTTTGTGGGGTTTGGGATACTCCGAGTGTGTGAAAATCCTCGGGCTGTGCTGTTGTGTCTTTGGGTGCTGGCGACCTCCTCCTCCATCACCCTAAATGAGAATTTAGTCACCTACTCCACACTGATCCTCAGCAGAGCTGCTCAGTGACAGTCGTTCCCCAACGCCGTCAGACCGATGCTCTGCAGCCTCGTGGGACTGACACTAGCTGTAGCAACGGAACTCACACCGAAACTTCAAGCAGCATGAGATGTCAGTCACTCAGCAAGGTTGGCAAGGCCCCCAGGGCAAACAGGAAAATTAAGTCGGACCTTTAGCCAAAAAAGAAAACTTTCCAAAAGCTTGCCAACACAGCAATTCAAGCACTTCACTAATATATGATGCTCTGAGTCTCAGCTTTTACTAAAGAGCTGTTTAAAACAAAGTTAAAAGCATAAGTTGGGAATATGGTTTTAACCCTCTGGTTTTATGGAAATCCTACTGACTTGAGACCAATTTTCCTAAATATTTAGGGGCCACACCAATAGAACTGAGTTCATATGTCACTTACCTTTTATCTTTCAAAATGCATAAAGTTAAAACTACTTTCACAATTTATCAATTCCAAAGCAAATTTTAGGAGTTCTTTTGAACACAGCATCTTAAACATTTACAAAAGTTGAATGAGAAGGCTGGCCAAAGGAGATTCTCTGATGCCAGGGATTCAGCTGGAAAGATTCCAGCGTATCCTTTAAGGAATCAAATGAGCACAAAAAAGATTCTCACTTGTCTCATGTTACTTCTGGGAATTTGCCACGCACTTCAAGAGTTACGTAGAGTTCCTCTTAAATGAGCAGGTTCCATAATCCAACCACTAGCTTTGCTTTTTCCAAAGGAAGAGGTAAAACTTAAAGCTCTGGAAATACTGCAGTAACAAAATCCTGCCAATTAAATATCTCAAGTAATCAACAAAACCCCTGTCATCGTGTGAAAAAGGCCAATTAAACAAGATCTGGCAGAAGCAACGTTAGCAGATAAACACGGCACTTCCAGGACTAGTATTTGCACTAGAGATCTTGTTTTCTCTGTGCCTTTCCCCCAGCTCTTCTCTAGAATTTGCTGCTCCTCTCTTATATTTCGGTAGTGCAGCATCCCAAGCAAGTGGTAGTAGCCCTCCAGTGCGGCCCAGTGCCACCAGTAACAGTACTAGAGCACTTCAGCAAGCGTTAGGTGTCCCGCTACGTCTACAAACTAGTTGCTGCTTCTGCTGACAGGGAGCATCAAAGGCTGTTCTTCAAAATAGCAAATTTGGGGAAAGAAAAGAGATCAGCTTTGCCGTTCCATATTCTGCACACAGCTACCAAAGGAATGCCTGTTGCAAATTTCACAAAAGAAACCCAACCCCAAACCATTAAAGTTGATTAAACTTTCAATTGCTGCTTTCAGGTAGTTTCAAGTGGATACACAAGCTAATAGTTTGTAAGCACCTTTAAAAAACACAGGCAAATCCGCAGGGAGGCTCATTATACATTAAGAAATGAGTCATTTCAATAACAGCTAAATTGGATACCACTAATTCCAAAGTGATAAAAAAAACTGTAAGTAGATTGGAGCATTTACAGTAAAGGACTTCCTCACACTTAGGCTTGAGGTAACAACAATGTCAAACCTGAGTTAATCTTTGGAAAAAAACGTAATGATTTCCGGTTCGTCTTGGCTTCAGAACCAGCTTCTCCCCCATAACTAGGGGATCTGACTCTTTAAGTCCTTGCTCTGCAAGCCCAGGCTTGGAGAAAAGCTGTTCCTACAGCTGTGACTAACTCTTTCAGAACAAAGGACTTGAGAACACAGAGAATGACTGTAATCTGTAGCTTTCCATTAGACCATTTAGAACCAGTTTTCTTGTTTGACAATTGTTATTTCGGCCAAGGAGCAGTGCAAACCATGCCCTGTTTGCCCCATCTCTTGGCACACAGGCAAACAGGGAAGCAATCGTAGGAAGAACTGCATTATGTGCTCCAAAACCTTCTCTTTTCCCTCTCAACTTTCCAGTATCAAACTCACAGTGGTTTGAGGCTCAAGTGGGATGAAAACCCGGGCTTGCCCTGGCCTAGGAGGAGAGCACCGAGTCAGCACAGCGCTCTCAGAACGCCTTCCCACACCAGAGCGGGCAGGAGAAAATGCTTTCTCTGCCTTTCTCACAATGATCCTACGGAGTCCCTCCAACCTGAGGTATTCTAAGGTGCCACCCCTAGGAACTGCAAGAGCATCTGAGAGCACGGCAATTCAGAGCCAGGCTGCTGGGAGCAAGGGCTCTCGCCAGCGCTGCCCATCACTTGCCCTGGCTGTAAAACGGGAGCGCTCGTCACATTAATGAACGACCAACGATACAGCATCTCTGCTCTGCTCAGTGTGTTCTCTTTAAACCACGCAACAGTCAACGCAGAACACCCACCTGGCTCCGAAGATGTCTTTTTTCGCTAGATCAATGCCAGAAACCACCTTCACCCTGAGGATACGAGACTCCTCCTGTTAACAGAAAAGGAAAATGGGTTTAATGTTTATTCTGCAATTCATTTTGAAGACCAGCTGTCGGCAAGAGGTTAAGCTGTGGATGAGCTCCCAGCCTTCAGAGAGCAGGAGTCTCTCCTGGGTGGCATTTTGAAAAGAAAAATCCCTTGGAAGGAGGTATAAGCTTTATCTGCTAAAGAATATCCTGAATCCAAATGTGAAAAGCACCCACCTCCAGTCAGAGCTGTGAAAGAGTTACAGAAAAGTGCAATAAGAGTAGATAATAGCGACGATGGCTCAGTAATAATCATTTAACCATAACAGTAATAAAAGGAGATGACAATTTGCTGAGCAGGGCCGTTTCAAATCCTCAAGGATACTCCTCCAAAACTTATTCCGCTTTAACTCCAAAGCTGCCTCTTCAAACACAAGGAAAATAGAACATTTCTGTCCCATACTGCTAATGCCTCTTGATCAGAGAAACGCCTGCAGCTTAAAAAACTTACAAATTGTATTGCTTTGACCTGTCTCACCACCTGGGTATGTACAGAGCTCAAAACCAACTTTCAGTGACATTCCTCAAGATGCCATCACCAGGGCATCAACCCAATGCTCAGTTTATCACTTCACTGCCTTAAGCTCCCGAGGAACATTGGCATAAGTGGTATTTTTCACTTTATTTTTTTCCCCACCCTGTCTGACCAGTTGATTTCTGCTGCACAAAGAGGCCACCCAAATGAAGTCTGAAAAGGATCCTACAGAAACAGGTTCTGCAGTCACCTGTATCACTGATACCTGTTTCTGCTCTGATAAGCCTCCCAGACCTGCAAGATACAAGATTCAGTTACAGTAATTTGAGACTCCGTTCCTGGAAGCTTGCTCAGAAAACAATAGTGTTTTCCCCCGGGTTTGTCCTGGCATGGCCATACTACACCTCCTCTATTTGCTCTAGATAGCCAAGAGCCAGACACAGATTTGTTAGCTGCAGCTGAGATTTCTGAGATTATTAGGAAGGTCAGAAACTCCCCAGAAGCAAGGCCGTACCTGTCCGGTCTAATGCCATTCCTCTGGAAGGAGTCACAAACAGATGACTTCAGAGAAAGGAAAACAAAGGTCTCACTGAACCTGTCTGCAGGGCGAGCTCCATCCTGACACACGTCCTGCATCTGAACAACAGCTCGAGTGCTTAAACCCTTTCTGAAAATGTGCTTTGTTGGTGTTCTTTCCAGCAGCACTTCATGCTGTCCCAAGGAGTTTCTAATGAAGAAAAGCGGATTCCTCCCCGGAAGAGCTTAAAGCTTACGGGGTAAGTGAACACACCCCGATGGGAAATTTCAGTGGTGCTGTGGTACTGGACATTGAATTGTTTTTCCTATGTTACCTTCTTTCAATCTGCTGATGTCAGCACAATGTGCTTCGTCTTCCCGAGTGGTTTGGACAGACAAAAGGCAATGAACTTGCAAACTCCATCATCAAAAGAAGACAGCACAGGAAAAAAAACCCTCAGAAATGCAGAGTATCCTGACCTTACTGAAGGAGAACTGGAGGATGAGAAGCTGTAACACTAAGGAAGAGGGACGGGCAGAGGGATTTCTCACACTAACTACATTGTCAAAACTACTCAGATTTCCTCCCACAAAGTCCAACATTAACTTTGCTAGAGTGGCATCTTGTTTGTACATTACTATCATCTCTATGAATGGAATAAAAAAACCCCAAACATATTAAATAAATAAATTACAGAGCAGGATGAGGTCCAGCTATAGGAGGATCCCTAATTCATGTTCTGCAAGACACACTGCCCGCTGTAGAAGATCAAATACGAGACCATCTAAGGAACTTGAAGGTGCACAAGTCCATGGGCCCTGATGAAATCCACCCACATGTCCTGAAGGAGCTGTGGATGAAGTTGCCAATGCGCTTTCCATCCTACTTGAGAAGTCACGATGGTCTGGTCAAGTTCCTGCTTGACTGGGAGCTTTTTTCCCATTGTCAAAACAGGAAAAAAGGAAGACTTGGGGAACCACAGGCCGGTCAGTCTCTGTGCCCCACAAGATCGTGAAGCACATCCTCTTGGAACCTCTGCTAAGGCACATGGAAATAAGGAGGTGACCTGTGACCACCAACATGGCTTCACCAAGGGCAAGTCCACCTTCTGCTGGGTTTTGGCCACTACAACTGCAACAAGTCTCAGAATTTTAAAAACCGGGGTTGTTCAGAGTACTTGCACTTACAGGAATCTCTCCCTGCTGCTGCTGGAAAGCCAAAGGTGTGGGTGTGCACGGGGGAGGCGGCTGCTGGTGGGCTGTTAAACTGTAAAACACCAACATTTCTGAAGCCTGACTTGCCAAAGCCATTTATGCCCCGCTAACCTCACCCCACCTCACCCACCCCAGCAGGGTGCCATAAACCCCTCGGTTAAGCATTAATGGCCAGCTCCACCACTCACCTCCTTCATACCCTCTCCTGCTTTGTCCAATCATTAACGTGGAGTTTATGTATTCTCGCCTCCCCCAAAAATGTCAGAGGTTACATAGTTCTCTTCTTTGCTGAAGGATAACCTTTACACACATTCTGTTTTCTCACCTGCAATTCACCCGCCCGATTCAGGGGGAGCCCAGCTATGACACCAGACCACCAACATGCAGCAAAGACCAGGCTTCACCGACAACCAACAGACCCCAATTCACCTCAGAAAACAGATGACAGAATACAGATGTGTTTACAGATTTAGGAGACTTTTGTGTATACATTTATGTGCAGGATTCACATTTTGAAATTCATTTTTGTATGAGCGACGTGTTTACTTACTCCAGGTGCTCTGGACAAAGTGATTTCTCAAACCTTATAAAGCGTTCACATAAAGAGAATTTATTAAAAAGTCCTCCTGCCCTTGGATTAATGAAATATCCTGGAGCTGGGAAGTTTAGGGAAGAGCTGCAGCAGCGACAGGGGAAGAAGGTGAGCAGCAGTCAGTGCCCTGAGCTGGGCGCTTCTCCCCCACCTCTCCGAGGGACGGTCCAGGAGAGGTGGCACCGTCCCCAGCTGCTAAAGCAGAACACCCAACCTGCACAAGCATTGGGATACACATCCATATGTCCTAAATACACACGGAGAAAGAAACCCACAGCAATCCACTGCCCGGTGTAAGAAGGAGAGCTGGGGATGTCAGCTACAGAGGGAAGACCCCACAGTACGTGTAGGGTACACACTGAGTGACCAGCACTGAAACTAACTACCGATACGGGTATAAAATGAGAAACCTGGCTTTTTTTAAACCAACAGACAGGTGTGAGAGACACAGCACCTGGATCAGTACAAGCTGGACGCTGTGCAGACCAGAGAAGATTGAACATTCAACCCCTTCTTCCACGACTACCCTACAGAAGGTGTATAACCCCCCCCGGACACCAAATCCCTCCAGACGGACAAATTCCCTGTTGTGCTTCCCAGTTGTGTGCCACCCCAGCCACCCGTCCTCGTGCCTGCACGGGGGACCCGAGCAGTGGGAGCGCACCCAGACACCCCGCAGTCACCACAGCCCCACTCACCCCAGGCTGAGCCCCCCGGTCCGGAGCCGGCACGTCCCCGGGAGCGCCGTGAGGCACCGCCGCCAGCGCGCAGGCTTGGCTGAGGGAGGCAATCAATGTCCCTCACCAAGGCAACCAGGGGAAAGGACAGCAATCTAGGGTTTCACCTGGAGAAAGCTTAACCTGAACCACGGCGGGGGAGTGTTGGGTTGGTTTTTGTTTTGGAGTTTGTAGGGGATTTTTTTTTCCCTTCTCCCCGTGTAGAGACATTTTTGATTTCAAACCGAGATAGGCGTCGGCGAGGTAAATTTCCACTGACTGGAAGGAGGGAAACCAGATCATGCTGGAAAGTTACCTGCACACAGGGACTCTGTGAACTCAGCTTCATCCACTGAGCACCTCAGCTCTAGTTTATTATACCTGAAAGTTTGCAAAACGTAACAAAACAGAGAAGACAACAGATCTTTAACTCAGCCTTTTGGTTGCAAAACACATCAGGGTGGAAAAGACAACAAATCTTTAACCCAATGTTTTAACTGTTGGAACTTCTGTTATGCTGGATGAGAAACCACACACAGAGCTCTTGCTGTGCCCCACGCAGTAAAAACATACAGTCACCCAAACTGCTCCTTAATTCTCCCCGTTATTGTGAAAAATCAACTGGCATTTGCAGCTTCAAAACAAAACAGAATATTCCACACCTCCTTGGAAAAATAGAGCAGAAGCGTTGCCTGTCACCAGCCTTCCAATGGCAGGTGATCCAGCATCTCTTAGCAACTGGGAAGGCAGAAGACAAGTGAGATTGTAGAAGAGTCGTGCTGATTCCTGCTTTGATTTGCTGCTGGATTCAGAGAATGCCAGAATTGCCTGGGCTGGAAGGGACCTTTCATCGAGTCCAGCCATCGACCTAACGTGGACAAACCCCATCTCTAACCCCTGCCACTAGAAGACAGGATTAAACCAACCCAGACTGTGGCTGAGTGACAAACTCGTACTCTAGGAAGCTGAACCACATCCTACATGGAGCTAATCCTCTCCTCTGACAGACTGGCACCTGCCAACACCGACGAGGGGAAGGCAGCCCAGGAGGGAGAACCCGGGTGGGACACCCCACTGCGCCCCAAGCCACACACACTCTGCTTTCAAGTCAAAGTCTCTGCAGGCAGTTAAAAGGAAAAACAGCAAAGCAACGCAAAAAGGGACCATGGTTTGGAAGAAAGGCCAGGAGCCAAGCGGGGAAGTCACTCAACATAAACCGGTATCTCCAATGGCACAGACGGTGGGAGCAAAGAGAAGCTGATTTTCTCTCTGGAGACATGAGGAGGAGAGAGGTGCCCAAAGTGAAGAGCTCAGCCTCTGGGGACACCACAGTGATTTTTCTGAAGGCCATAGCAACAGTGCGTGATAAACCTCAGTATGATTCCTGCAATGTCTTAATAATCTTGAAATTTGTCAGTGGCAACTTTGCAAAGAGCCTTTGATAAAATCTCAGCTCTGCAATGGAAACAGGAACGGGCACCAAGGGTAGGAACCATGTCTCCACTCTGCTCTGTGACACTCAGCACAGGGAAACAAACACAGAGCAGAGGTGACTGGGTTACAACCACCCACTTCTCTGGCCCAGGCATAGAAATGAACATTTCATTTCAGGTAAACCACCAGGAGCAACCTGGGAACCCAGCTCAGACCTTCCTGCCTTCAAGAGCTGATCGCGCGCCCCTTGCGAAGTCCGAGACTAGAACAAACTGTGCCTTTTCTTCCCTGCAGAATTCCCAGCCCTCCTTGCACGGTGCAACGTGTTAAAAAAACCCCAAACAACCCACCACATCATTTTGTCTGAATTCTGTCGGGAGGGAAGAAACACCAGGCAGAATTTCAGAAAGGCACGGGGTACAGGGACGTACCCCGATGGTGCTGGTGCCTGTGGACAACATCACTGAAGGGAGCACGTCACAGACCCAGCCATCGGAGCGGTGCCTGGAGAGCAAAGGACACCTCAGAGACGGGGCTGGGAACCCCAGAACTCCCCGGCCAGCCTTCAAAGCACCCTATTAAGCAGTGGGCTCCAATCACTGTGCTGACCTTGTGAGAATCTGCTTATGAGGTACTTTTACTGCACATTAAAAAAAAGAAATGGTCCATGTGAACTGTGATCTGTTTTTCTAAGTCCATGCAGCCAGACAGACTAGAGCAGCTGCAGCAAGCATGGTGAACCAGGTCACCTGGGCCCTTTACAAATACCTAAGAGAATACAGAAGAACGTTAAATTAACGGACTTGCGGTACCACACAAGACTTTATTCTCCTTACTTAACATTTAGACCTATTTACATCTCTCACTAAAGGAACTCGTTTTCTGCACAACCTGATTCACTGACCTCCCCAGCAGCCCCCTGCAGGCCGTGCACAGATGTCTTCTACATCCAGCTGGGCCACTAAAGAAAACAGTATTTATCCACCAGCCTTCTCCCCAGTATTGAACACTGCCAGAGGTTGCCGTCCCCCCCTCCAGCTGGCAGCACAGACGGTGACAGCCAGGGTAAGTCAGGTTAGGTCATTGGACTCACTCCCTTGGACGGCTCCGAGCTCAGGCTGAGGGGAGATGTGACCCCACTAAGGGGCTGCGACAGCTCCCTGGCGTCCCCTTGCTTGTTCCCACCCCAGGCTCCAACCAGGTGGTCACCTGGATTTCCATCATCTTGGCTCTTCCATCTAAACAGGCCAACACCAGTCTAAATACCTCCTCCTCTCTATCGCAGGAGACGAGGGACTACCCCTGAGAATCCTGCAATAGCAACATGTTTCCCATAAAAAGCACAACATCGCTCACACCTGCTTAATTTAGCACTGCTTTGAGGCAAGCATCTCAAAGGAAAGAAAAATCCCAGGGTAGTATGAGAAAGGAGGGTCTATTTGCTGAATCATCTGTACACGTCACAGATTTATGGTGTAGGAAATTCTCTGTCTGAAGGAACTCTCAGTCTGCCTCTCCCTGGACAAGCCAGGAGAGCTGTAGCATCTTTGGTGGGAGCAAAGAAACAGGAAAAGCATTTGGCACACGTTACTATTAAAAATATTAACAAAGCTTTGACTGGAACTTCCTTGGGCATTCGCAGAAGCCGGTGACCTGAAAGTGACTCTCCCGATTGACTTAAGTTTTACAAGAGAAAAAACCCACCCAGCCAGCCCTGATGGCACACCAGAGACCAGCTCCAAGCTTGTCTGCATCCAATCTGAAAATTTACTGCAAGTTTAAATGGAAAATCCATAAAGGAAAATCTGACAGTAACTTCTTTTCCTTCCCTTAGAGGATACAGAAACTCAACTGGTTCATTAAAACCTCAAGCTTTTATTTAAACAAGTATGTAACTTTCTGGTAAGCAACAGCAGCCCTTTGAGCATGAAGTACCATAAAATAAAGGAACAAGGTTTTTACATGTCAGATGATTGCTTTATGCTGGCCCTGACTCTGGAAAGAGCTTTGCCAGCCCGAGTGAAACAAGGCCAGCTGGTTTAATTTCAGATATTCATTATCCTAGGGTCAATGTCCGGACAGATCTATTACTTTCCAGCACACAGAAGAGAGCAGTTCTTCAAAACTTATTAGTCAAAAGAGAAACACACAAAAAAATCCAATACCCCAGTGAAGGTCTAACAGCTTTGGCCAATAATGAAGAATGGACTGAACTCCCAATTAAGAGCCTGGAGGAAGAAGTCACAGAAGGACGCAATAGCCTTGTTTTCAAAGCATCTTTTCTAGCACAGCAATTAGGTTTTTCCTTTTCATTAAGCCAACCTCTGACACAGTTTAATTTATTTATTTATTTTTAAACACTAAACACTTCAAAGTTGTGTTTTTGATGTGATGAAATCCACCAGGCTGTTAGAATTCAAACTTTATTTAAGTGAAAAAAACCTTTGAACTACTTTGAACAACCCTCTCCATTTTTCCTACATCAGGCCCATCCTCTCCTGGCACATGGGCTGTCCCTGGGTTGCTCCTGCCCAGGTGCAGGACGTGCATTTCCCTTCGCTGAACCTCAGGAGATCCCTGGCAGCCCCTTCCTCCAGCCTGTCCGGGTCCTTCCCAACGGCAGAGCAACCCTCTGCTGTACCAGCCTCCCCTCCCACTTCCTACCACCTCCAAGTTTGCTGACAAACACCCCATTAGACTGGGGCACAAAGGTCTTCAAACACGAAGTGTTTTCAGATGTAAATAACCACACTACTACAAACTACTTGGACACAGATAAGAACAGAATTCCCAGAAAGCCAGTCTGCACTGCGGTTAGGAGCGAGGCAGGCGGGAGAGCGGGTCCAAACCACCGTGGTCAGGAAGCAGGCAGGGAGGAAAAGAGGGAGCGATGACATGTGCCAGGCTGGGAGGGGGGGGACACGGGGCTGCCGGGCAGAGGGCACTCAGGCACAGACCAACGCTGCCCGGGGAAGGGACTGCTCCGGCTCGCCTGGACCCGTGCTCTGCCAGGCTGGGTGCCTTTCACCATCGCCCAGGGCAGCACCAGCCCAAGGGACCTCCAGTAACCCCGCTGCTAATCAGTTAAATGGCATTTAAAGGTTCACAGTACCATGACATCGCTGCTGCTCCTACTGTTCCCAGGATTACTGCCACACCCACGGTCACCACGCTGGTGAATTTGGGAAGATTTATTTATTGCAAACCACTGGAGGAAAACCACGCAGTAAGAATAAGGTCTGTTTCAGCCTTTGGAAACACCACTGCCTTTATGTCCAGAAAAAAACCCAACCAAACCCTCAGCATGATTCTTCTCCCACTGGCTATTAGACATCGGAACGACTGCCTTGGGATGTGCCACAGCAACAGAAACTGCTTTAAACAAGGGCAGGCAGAGGGAGTGTTCCGAAGGCAGGGCACACCGGGGAGACACCCTGACCAGCTCTGCACCGTCACAAGCCATCAGGTCCTAGGAATAACCAGAACCACTGATGTCATTACACAGACATAAATGCAAGGAATTACACACAATTCTTTGTTTACACCCGGGTATCTTGTTTTCTGTGACCAAAATTCAAATTACTTGTGGCATTTGACTAAGTCTCCAGAATTCTGCATCTTGTCTGCAGAACAAACCTGACAACAACAAAAGGACAGTTCAGAAATGGGAATGTTATTTCCCCAGTCAAAAGAAGATCCTTTGTGTGTTTATGAAGTGTGTTCCAGATTCCTCAGACACACAGGTGGGCTTGGGTTGAGTTTGTAGGGTTTTGTTTGTTGTGGGGATTTTGTTTGTTTTTCATTCACTGGTCCCCTATTTCAACAGCTCCTCAGAAAAGGCTTAGGTGTAGTTTTTCACAGGAGAAAGGCAGTGTGAGAACAGCATCCTTTAGAGATGGATTTTCCTCCCTCACAGAGGAAATAAATCCACTTTCTGATGATCAGTTGTTCCTTTCCTAGAGAAGCAGGAAGATGTTCAGTAGAACAAAAGCTCGGTTTCTGTAAAGGTGACACAACCAGCGCACACTCCCCACACTCAGCATCAGTGCGACTGACAGCGTGGACCCGCACCTGCGGCCTCACCTCAGCCACTCATCCCGACTGGCAATTAACACGGCCGAGCTAACGAGGAGCACCGTCCTGAGCACCTCAGGAGGCAGCAGTGCTGCGGTGTTCAGCTGGAGAGAAGGGACTCAGGGCTTTCCTTCACCCCACGGTGCTCAGAAACTCACCCGTGAGCAATAACCAGCGCTGGGGACCCAAACGTGCCAGGAGAAGGGGGACTAAAGCTCCAATCAATGCATTTCAGAGATCTCCTTGAGAACCTCCACAATGGTCAACAGTTCATTTTAAGAGTCCTTAAGCGTGACCTACTGACTCACTGAGCAGGAAATCCAACAAACCTCAGAGGAAAACAACGCTCTTCTCTTGCGTTGTGCTCACCAGCAACCTGCATCTTGTCCCTGCCCTTTCACACGCCTCACAAACACAACTCTAAAGCTTCTGTCACCTCTGGCACCGGCTTGTGATGAAGTCCTGGGGAGCAGCTTTCCCAGCACGGCACGAGGGGCAGGGCTGTGAACTGCACAGGGAGCCAGGAGCCAGCCCCTTTGCTGCAAACCAGGCAAGTCACCAGGGTGTCCCCCCTCCGACCACTCTCCAAGGACGTACTTCCACTGGCAACCAGGTGCTGTTCTCTCCGGCACGTTCTCATCCACCAAACTGGAAGGTGCTCATGTTTCAGTGCAGCAAGCACTTCCTGCACACACAGGATATTTTAGACATCCTTTCTTTAGAGCAAGTTCTAGGACAATTCTGTTATCTTCTTTCTTTAATGTCTGAGGACATTGACAGCTGTGATTAAAAAGAAGCCAGTCTCCACTGCTGTCGTGTCAGACTGGTACTCACACCTCCCTAGTGAACAACTACAGAAGTGGGCACCTTGCACTTCAATGCATAGAAAACATACATTCACCAGGGTGCTGTTGGCCATCAGCTTCGATTTGTCTTTCTTCCCCCTCCCCCAAGAGATATAAGTTTCAATCACCTACTGAACTTCCCACCATTTCTGAGACGTACCAAAGACTATCTAGCATCCAATGTGAGAGGGTGAACTGTACTTTGTTCCAGTAGCCTAATTAGTTGCCAGCTGATCACACGCTTATGTAACCACAATCTATATTGCTGGTAGATATCGAATGGTTTCAGCCCACAACCAGTCAGCTTTACAGCAGCCGCCCTGTTCGAGCCCAGCAGAGGCACTTGATAAAGCTGTAACCCCACAACAGCGGGGTTTGGAGGTTCACTCCTCACCTGGGAGCTGCTGGAGAGCAGGGAGCCAGCGACCAAGTGCCACCACTGGCTGTCACAGCTGGAGAGCGACCATGGGGCAGGCGAGGAACAAGACGAACCATTTCTCAACCATTTCTGCCTGGTTTGCAGCAAAGGGGCTGGCTCCTGGCTCCCTGTGCAGTTCACAGCCCTGCCCCTCGTGCCGTGCTGGGAAAGCTGCTCCCCAGGACTTCATCACAAGCCGGTGCCAGAGGTGACAGAAGCTTTAGAGTTGTGTTTGTGAGGCGTGTGAAAGGGCAGGGACAAGATGCAGGTTGCTGATGAGCACAGTGCATAGACAGCAGGGAAAACTGCAGGAACTGCCAGGAAAATGCCAGTGAGACTCTTAGCACCTTAAATACCTCTAAAAGCAGAGCTCCCCTCAGCATTTCCAGGCTGAGGTGCTGCAGCACCAAGAGTGTTTCCAGCACAAAGTCTCAGTTGCTGCCGGGGCGGGCGCTCTGAAGACCTAACACCGTGTTAGCAGAGGGCAAGGCTCACTTTGCCTTGGGTCACTGGAATGCCTAAAACAAACCTCCTCTTTTCCAAAGATTTTGGAGAGATGCACAGGCAAAATACTGCAGAGATAATACATGAGCTTGACCCGATACCAGGCACAGGTTGCATCAGGAGGAGGGAAAAAACCTCTTGGAAACTGAACAAAATTTGGGAAAGAGCAAAACGTGAAGAAAGTTCCAAGTTTTTTTTTGGATTTTTTAACTTTGTTTTTTCTCTTCTGTTTCAAACCAGAGATCAAGTGTGCTTGAAACATCAGTAATTACACCTTCCAATTGTAAAGCATTAATCCTGGATTATTACAGTTACTGTAATTCAGCACATGCATTCAGCAGGGAAAGCTTCCAGCACACCACTGGAACAGCAGCACAGAGGATTGCTGCTTAGCTACAACGGGGTGTACTCCTGCTCAGCCTGGTTTGAGCAGTGAAGGAAAAGTAGGCAAAGACATTAAAAAGCAGTATGGAGTGCTAACAAATCCAAAAGGGGTAGGTAAAAGCAATTTTAGAAAGATTTGTGGACATTGCCAGCACTGAACCATAATCTCGAGTTTCAGTGCTCAGTGTATGCATTTACTACAAAAAGACCCTACTGGAAGCTGGGTTGATAACAAGCCTGTAAAAGTACAAAGGATGAAATACAGGTTATAATCCCAGAATCCGACCAGGAGCTGGATTCAGGCATTCCAGAGAGCTTCACCAGTTTCTCTGGTGTTCTGTGACAGGGGTATAAGGGATATTCTCCAGATTTACCTGGCTAAGGGGGAACACTGCACTGAGTCAGGGGAACGCAAAACATCTCTCAGTGTCGCTCTCCACAGCTCCCTGAAAGGAGGGTGTAGCTGGGGGGCGTGTGTGTCAGTCTCTTCTCCCAAGGGACAAGCAGAAACAGCCCCAAGCTTTGTCAGGGGAGGTCTAGGATGGAGATTGGGAAAAATTTCTCCCTGGAAAGGGTTGTGAAGCCTTGGAGGAAGCTGCCCAGGCAGTGATGGAGTCCGCACCCCTGGGGGGATTTAAAAGCTGGGCAGATGTGGTGCTGAGGGACACGAGGCAGTGGTGGGTTTGTCACTGTTGGGTTTGTCAGTGTTGATCTGATGGTTGGACTGGATCTCAAAGGTCCCTCCCAACCCAGACAGCTCCATGATTCTATGAAAACATGAAAAATACAGGCAGAACTCCTGTCAGACATCAGGCTTTTGGTGTCTCTGAAGGTCTGGGGTCTGTCTTCGGCCTCTGGCGCTGTATTTCCTCCATGTTTCACACCCTCTACAGCTTTGCCCCCCGCAGACCCACCAGCCCTGCACCCCTCCTGCATCTCGCTGCATCCCCTGGGATGCAAACTTTTCCACAGTTGTTACTCCTTTTAACTCTTGTAACAGCTCAACTGCGGTAAACTTCAGCTCAGAGCAGAAATCAGGAATGCCAGTTTTCAGAGAAAGACTCCATTTTCTGACACAATTTGTTTTCTTGCATGAATCATCCTATTATCCAACCAGAAATGAAATTAGATCTTCCAGCTCTCACCCGGAGTTAATAATTAATGTTACTGTATGAGTTTCCAGTCTTCCCTGGCGAAGGAGCCCTGTCAGAGACATTAACATGTCAATGTGTGCTGCTGTCAGTCAGCCCAGCAGCTCGCTCCTTTGGCCTCCCTTCTTCATCAGGTTTCTTTTTTAAAAAAATACAAACCACCAGCTCATACCTCCTCCAGCTGTACCTCTTCCTCTAAGGCCCACCCAACCGTCAAGCTCTGCTCCCCAGGGATTTCTAGGCTTGGGGGATGAATCCCTCCTGTCACAGCCTCTGCCTGCATTAGGGAAGAAAATCCCACCCCTCAAACCAGTGCCCAGCTGAGCAGACAGAGAAGGGATCCGCTCTCACCACTGACATCTAGTGCTCAGGCTTCGTGTCCTGGTCCTGCTCCTGCCCTTCCCAACACCCACACTCTCTGTTCCATCCCTCTCTCCCCTCTTTTTTCCCTCCTCACTTTAAAAACGCAGCAGCCCTTTGACTTTTTTGTGCTTGCAATGAGTGTTTGTCACTTAAATGTCTCCTCCAAGGCCAGAGAGCTCTTCCAGCTGAAACCCCCGGTGCCTTGTAAAAGAACGAGAAATCAGTGCAGTTTCTGACTGGGGCTTAGACTGATTAGTTTGGGAAGCTCAGTGCTGAGCACACACAGACTCTCCTGGCTGGAAGGACAGCAAATCCCATTTGGAACCCAACCCTTCCCTTCTCCAGTGTGGCCCTGACCCACCAGGATACGATATCAACAGCCAAAGACGTGGACAAGAGTTAAGGTACGGTGAAAAATAGATGTACCTTAAAAAAAAATACAGTGTGTAGGGCAGGGAGCAATGCCCTGTGTCCAGAGGCAGCCAGAACGCACTGGCAGCTGTATGTGCACCATGGAAATCCTGGGAATATCCAAGGAATATCTTTTCTTCCTTTAATAAAACACATTCATCTTGTTCACATTGTAAAATACATATAAAAAAAGGAGAAAGAATACAGCGACACCAAGAATATTTTTGTTTTATGGAAATAATATCTGCACACATACTGAGGGTGGAAGGCTTGGGGTTCTTTTGGTCCTGGGAGATGTGGTGTGTTGTTTGCTTTGGGTTTGGTAGTTCGGGTTGTGGGGGTTTTTTTAAGTTGTATTAATTGCTCGTAAGGAACTCCTTAAGAAATTGTGCAGTCTGATAAATAAATGGCTGGCTGCTGGATGACACTGAGATGTCAGCTCAGTCACTTGTTCCCAAAATGGTACTTGACACTGACTAGACTAAGGACCACTCATTAAAACATTCAACACTCATTACCCAAAACAAAGGGTGGACTTTGTGTTCTGCCAGGCACTCGGGATGCAAGATGTGGCCAAACAAAAGCCACATTCAGAATCGATGTATTGCAGAAGATCTGCAATAAGGTCAGTCATTCATCATCTCGGAGCAGGACCTGGTCCCAGAGAAGCGCAGATGCGTGTTCTTGGAGGAAACAGAAAAAAGAAGGGAGCAGAGGGCAGAGCAATTCAAAATCCCTTCCCCAAGCTTCAAGACAACCAAACAACTTCTACCTCACCTTCCGTGGTGTCATACAGGGTCAATAACAGGCAGGTAGAAGCAATCATTTCTTCCCCACTACTGCTTGCACTCCCAAAACTACCCAGCTGGTATAAACTCTCCAAGATCAGGAGTTTCACATTAGTTTCTCGAGCTGTATCTAACTTGGCAGCCTGTCATAACAAATATAAGCTGTTTTCATAACCATTAACATCTTCTCTCATCATTTTAGACACCAGAGTTTTAGATTAAACCTGAGCACACACCGCCTCTCCCAGAGGAGCTGGAACTGGCCAGCGGAGCAGGATGGGGAGTAACGCACAGAGGGGTTTTGTGAAGGGTCATTTCTACCTTCTACCACCATCAAGGCTTTTACTTCTAGGCAGCTCAATCAGGAACATTCAGGATTAAGGGCAGGATTGCTGTTTGGTTTTTTCCCCAAGACAACAAATGAATGTTATGGTGAATGAACTACAGCAGTGAAAAGCTCTCGGGATAACACAAATTAACAGATGAAGTCTCAAAACAAAGTCAGTTTCCTCCAGGCAGGTTGAAATGAAGTTATGTGTCCTTTCAGAAATAACAAAGACCATCTACACAAAGTCCAATTTTGCTTCTAAATTATTACTGTGGCCACACAAAGCGAAGGGAGAGGAGCAGGCAGGAGCTGCTGCAGAGATACCAAAATCCAACTGCACACAGAATTGCCCCCTTTAACAGGCATAGCTTTTGTCTACGCTGGGAGTTTCCAAACAATCTCTCGCCTTAGACATTTCATGTAACCTTGCTTGGCCTGTACACGGTTTCACATTGCAGTTGTTCATATTGAATAGAGCAAAATCTGCCCAGAGGATCAGGTACCAGCTCCAGAAAATGCAATTGCTGGTAATGAAACTATGACGCTATGAAAAGTGCTAAATGGGTCGGCTAAAGTCAGGTGAAGCTGAGAGGGACCAGCAGTGCTGGGGGGGCAACCAAAATAAAACCCCCCTCCTGTACCTCTGCTCCCCCCACCACACTCGCTCAAACTTAACTAAAGCAGCTTGAAGCTGTTGCCCAAAAGGAACCTCAAATCTCAGGAAACACACAAGTCACCCACAAAACCACACTGCCATGGCCACCAGTAAGAGAATAAAGCTGCAGTATGGTCACAGATGCCATCATGGAGGACTACAACATAAAAAATTCCTAAAATAAGGCTCAGGCGGTGCAAGTGCACAATCCCAGAGCAACTGTGCTTGTCCAGACTTTCCATGGACTGGGTTCAGTCACCAAACACTAGGTAAGAAGCAGAGTAGCTGTGCTGAGCTCTATTTGGCAAGCAGAAAGTTTGGTGCAAAAAGGAAAAAAAGCCCCAACCTGCCCAGAATTGCTACAGAGTCCAGGTGACTTCCCAGCTGAACACCACCCAGACAACAAAAGTCATCTCAAAAGCAACAGCAGCCTCATGGGTTCAGAGGATTCACTGGGGAGAACACAAACGGCCCACTACATCCCAATCTGTCAACATCATCTTCTGGGCTCTCCTCTGCTCCCACAGGGAACATCAGCGAGTGCTTAAAACCTCCAGCCACATTCCTCCTGCACCCAAGACCTCCCATAATCAACACGTACAACTCCCAAGCCATTGCCAAGGAAATTCTGTCAGGGAGGGAACCTCAGCATTCTGTCAAACTTTGGGCTTTTTCCTAAACCCCCCCAAAGCATCACGCAGAAGTTTAGCAGAAGTTGTGTTTTGCAGGCAACATTTCTAAAGACAAATTAACTTTGGGAACAAGAGAAGATGCTGCGTGTTCAATCACAAGGCTCCCATGGATGGATCTGCTAAAGCACCACAGAGGGACCAGTGAAGACGCGTCTCCTCAAATGAAAGTGACTTGAGCTCAAAGTACTTTTCCCAAGAGCTCACGTAGACTTTCAGATCCCTACGGTGACCTGCGCAGGTACCAACGCTTTACAAGCAAAAAGGAAGCTTTAACACATCATAAACCAGCACAGGCGGCTCAGAGACAGCGGACAGGGTGACCACACTGGATGAAGCCCAAGGGCAGTCACCCCCAGAGAGCGCCTGTCCCTTCACCACTTCCCTGCACCTGACCCACCGCCCGGGCACACGGGGAGTGAGTCTGGCCGTCAGGTCCGTGTGACAGAACCACGGCCCCACGAGAGTTTCCCTTTCTGCCTGTTCATCTCGCCAAGGTGACCAGCGTTGCTGCTCCTGGTCACTGCAGCCGATGGAAGGGAAGGGGCCAAGTCAGATCAACCAACTCAGCGGGACCCTACCCTGCCATCACTTTCTCCTCCTGCCTCTGGGTAGGAAGCTGTGGTACAAGAGGTTCCTACTGTACAGAGAAGGGGAAGAAAACGGTTTGGGAAGGTGCTTTGTGAATGGGCGAGCCTCACTTGTGCAGAAATCTGCAACCCTGTTGGGGTTTTAGGATTCTGAAGGAAAAAAAACCAAACATGTTCAAGTTCAGGGGGGTTTGTGTGGTGTTTTCACTAGAGTAGTTCTTTCAGTAGTGCTTTTAAGGACAGGTAATTAAAGCACTCTACAAGCCAATTCTGTGATTGCAAACCAAGGGAGCTGTCGGGTTGTGGGGGGTGAGGGCATTAGGCTTGGGGCAGGGAGTATTTAGGGGAGGAAAACTTTCTTCCAACTATGTTTTGCTACAATTACACCTTTCCAAATTGCTTCCTCAACAATTGCTCACAAGCAATCAAAAAAAGGAAGGTGGGGTCATGTAGTTTTTAGCCTGGCCCCTGTTGGTCTGGGGGGCACAGCTGCCTGGTGACAGTGACAGCAGGGCCTGGGGCAGGTGGTCACTCAGAAGAGGTGGTGATTATTCTGGTAACCAGTCTCAGGAGTTATTCTGGCAACCAGTCCCAGGCTTTCCTCCTGCGTGGGGAATGTGCTTAAACCCCCATCACCAGGGAGCTAGGCGGAAGGAGGAGGCTGCAGTTTCAGCAGAGCCATCTTCTCGGGTGGTGGTCTGCAGGTCCACGGCAGCAATTCCTCACCCAAGGAACCAGCCACTACCTGACCCAACTACCAGCCTGGAACTGGTACTTCCATCTGGGACTACCCAGTATCTACTAAACCCAGGCTGTGGGCAGAACAGGAGCAGCCTCAACCCCAGGGCAGGGAAAAGACAGCAGCTTGTGTGGCACAAACCACAGCCCATTTCACCAAGGGAGGCTTTGCTACCAGGGGAAACCTGAAAATCACTGGCCTGAGGGGAGACAAAGAGAGAGGAGACTGCCAAATAACAGCTCTGTGCAGCAGGCATCACTCAGAGGTATTTATTCTCTATTCCTAAGCATTTTCATAGTGAGGAAGAAAACTAACCCAAAGCAAAAGGCCAATCTCTGTTATCCCATGGAACTGGTGACCTCGGAGCGATGCTGCAGGGAATGGCAGAATGAGCAGGCAGGAGGAAAAGTACAAGTTCCTCCCATGTACGGAGTAACACCGAGGGATGGGAAGATGACTAAAACAGGAAAAAGTCACAGCACAATAGGTAGGTTGCCAAAGCTGCAAGGCAGTAACGAGAGCAAGAAATTAACATTAATCACTAAGCCTTCAGCCTTCTGCAACGGCTTTGTCTTGTTTCATCCTGATCATCTCGGAGGAAGAAGCGGGGCAGCTTTTCAGCTCAGTAATTTTCCAACTAGAGCACACCCCACCCCAGCAGCAGCACGGCCAGAAGAACCACGGCTGAACCCTAAGGCAGCTGAAACACAGGGGAGAGTCTCACCACTCTTCCCTCCCAAGTCATTGCTTGAAGGCAAAAGGGCCATTTTTGTTTCATATTCTGAAGGGTGCTGGCCAAGCAGACTGTTAGACCAGCGTGCAAAGCCTGCTACTTAATTTACCACTAGGTTCTGAGGGGAATACCTAAACTTTTCTGCCTCCATCAGCAGTAAAGTGCTACCTCCTCTCAACATTTTTGGGTCTCAAATACGATATTTAGCCATGCTATTCTTTCCTAATCCAGCCTTCCCTACAACCTGCAAGTGAGGTCAGAGAATCGTAAAAGATAAATCAACAGACCACCCGTGCTGTGCTCTCCTACACCTCCTGCCTTAGTGCACCTTCCAGGTATTCCAAGTCTTTATGGAACACTGGGGTGGGGGAGGATTCCCTCTGTGGAAAAGCTTTTCTAAGGGGATCACATAGTGCTTCCACTTGCCAATACCCATGTCTTCCCATTTGACCAGGAGACTCTTGTCCAAAGAGAAAACCCTCTTCAGCGTCAGTACAAGGGGAAATGGATTTCAGTCTAAGCTACACCAGACTGGGGACTCGCAGATCACTAAGGGACAGTTGGACAGTGGGGAAGGGCCTGAACCTCTTCAGAAGAGCCCTTCTTTATCTGAGGAGGCATAAAGAGCACAGCCTGCACCCTGAGATCAGGGGTGAAATCCAAAGGTCAATCATGGCACCAGCCCCACACACCAGTCTGTACCAGCACAACCAGAGCGGCATCCTGCCGGGCCACTGTTTGTAGCTCAGTTGTTGAGCACCCACACCATCAGTGTGAGGAGACTGTGATACCCAGCAGGAAGAAAAACAGAAAGAGCCTCAAAATTTAAAAAAAAAAAAAAAAAAAAAAAGAAAAAAAAGCAGCTGTTGCTAAGTGAAGACATGACTTACGTGAGTGCTGGAGCCAGAACAACTCAGGAAGTCAGATAAGAGCTGTGCACAGCTTTTACCATGCAGAGGCACTGGATTTTCAGAGGTATCACCCTTAGAGGGAACACAACCAAACCACAGCACGTGTTCCCCATAACAGGTTCCTGTCCCCACGGTCTGTCTCTCACACAACCACAGAGGGGGCTCGGGACGGGGGTCCCCACGAGCTCTGCCTTGCTGTGGCCTGGCTAAGGGCCATGAGCAGGCCTTGGGGCCAGCACAGCCCATGACAGGACAAGCCCACCTCAGGAGATAAGCTGAGAGAAGACACCTTGGACAGCAGGGCCAGCCCCAGGACACACCTGTGGGAGGTCTGACTCCCGTGGGGAGCCATGGCACCCCAGACACCCCACAGCACTGGCCTGGAGACAGCCCCCATGTCCCCTGTGGCCAGCGTGAGACCCCAGGCTGCGGCCCTACTTCTCCCATAAACATCAGGATGAGAGCAAACACACCAAGACCAGATGGGGCTAAAATTCAGGTTTCCATGGCAACGCTCACAGTGACACAGAGCTCTGCAGTGGTGCATTCCTTCCTTATCAAACACCATCGGCATGTGTGCTCCAGCTGGCCCAGGGACACGCTGCAGGGCCCTTCATCCCTTCGCCACGGCCAGAGGCCACAGCCCCAGCCCCAGGGGGTCTCAGTGAGCTCTGAGACCCTGCAGCAGGCCCAGGCTTGGGGTGCTCCCTTCACCTCCGAGCCCCTTCTCTCTTGGGGTTTTCCACATGAGCTGGTGGCTCTGCTCCTGCTGCAAGTTTTAGGAATCTAAACCAAAGCCTCCATCCCTGGCAGGGTGGCTGGGCCAGGTTGCCAGTGGCTGTGGGGCACAGGACACATTCCCATGGGTTATGGTTGCCTGTGCCCAGTTACCTCTAATCATCCTTCACCAGAGTGAAATGAAGGAAAACAAACACATACAAGCAGTTCAGAACTGAACTGACCAGACTTAAAACAACAAAAAAACACCCAACAACAGCAAAAAAACCAGACTTCATGACAGCAGCACAACAGATTACAGGTGAATTTTCATAGTTCCAGCAGGATGAGAGAACAATAAAAAAGGTTGCTAAATCAATTCATGCAAGCATCAGAGGTATTTCTCTAAATACAATAGCAATCAGTGAAATGACAATAATGGAAATGCTTTCAAATATGCACCAGTTCCAACCCAAAGTCTAGACAGCACCCTAAGGAACAAGTGACACAGGTAGGCACATGATATCACATCTCCCCAAGACCTGAAAATGCATTAGGTACAAACTTTACCGTCTTAACTGTGAGGACTTGGAGGCTGCTGGCTAAGGGTTACGAAGGATCCGTGGCTCTGAGGGCTCCCAGAAGCAGCTCTCCCAGGACCTCGCAGGCACATGGTGACTAATGACCTCGCAGGTCACCCACACCCAGCTTGTAACTGCTTTATAACATTTGACTTTTAAACTACAATAGAAACTAGTATGACAGAACCAGAAGCTGACTGTGCGGCTTCATGTCACCCAACCTCTGGTTCAACTCCAGGATGTCCCTGGAAGTGGCAGCTCTAACCCCAGCACAGGCAGGACAGGACATCTGCTGGACCATCCTCGCTGCTCCCACTCCTCCCACTGAATTGGGTACCAAGGAAATGTCATCCTCAAAGCAGTGGAGGAAAACAAGAGACCACAGGAGAAGGTGCCTTCTGGATAAAAGGGGCAACAGGACAACACCATCAGGATAATCCACTTAGTAAACAAAAAAGGAACTGGTGAAAAACATAATGTTATATTACCTTAAAAAAAGAGGAAGATCCATCCAAGTTAACTGCCCATTATTGCCATTAAAGGCTGTTTTGAAACACTACTGGCCCCCACATTTACCTCTGGTCTTCAGACCTTTAGCCCAGCCTTCCTGGTGGTCAGGTTATGGCCAATTCTGTCTCTGCCCAGGTCACTACTGAGCATCCACGCATCCGAGGTCACATCTGAGCACCCACCTGGATCCAGACATGCCACTGGTGCCCCATCAGCTCACTGGTGTGGGTACACACCCAGCCAGGCCAAGAAGCCCAGCACAAACAAAACCCTCCACCCATTCCTTCAGCAAACAGTCACGGGCCAAAGGAGACGCTGTGCTAACTGTGGCTGTGACAGCTGTCACTGCCAGAAAGCACTCACAAAATCATCAACTGGTTAATCAGCCCCAAGCCACCTCCTAATCAGTAGTAGTAATGCAGGCACACAAATCTAGAATACAATAAACTCTGAAAAGTGGAAAAAACATGCTCTGAGAAACTAGAACTACAAAGAGACATGTGGCAGGTAAAGTATTCTGGGCTTAAGCACCCCATGAAGTTAACAGAGTGCATTTCTGGGATGAGCTGGAAAAGAATCGGGGCACAAAGCCTACGTTGTAACTCCTATTCATCAAGACTTCAGTGAAGTGACAAGAACACAGCACGATAAACAGCTGGTTATGGGCACAACCACAAAGAAGTTTCAGAGGAAGGAGAAACACCTGCAGTAGTCTCAGGCTGCTGATACCCCAGGAATATCTACTTTTTAATGAAAATGCTCATGGACTCATCTCCAGCAAGCCTCTAACCAACCACTACTGCTAGAGAGGATGAGCACCAGAACTGTGGGTGAGAACGAGCAGAAGATGTAGCCCAGGAGACGACAACAGAGCAGAAGCAAGCCCTCCTGCTGGGTGAGCCCAGGGGGGCCTGCCAAGGGAGAAGACGGGGAACACGACTCATCCCACCCACTGTGCTCCCCAATAGGCCTCTGCTCCAACGGGGAGCACCAGTGACTCACCCTGAAGGACACTGTCAGGACACAGAGGTGTGTCACAGCACCCTTGAGACCAGCCTTCCCCACAGGGGATCACCACACCGCAAAGCTCCTTTGTGCAAGGAGAAGTGCCTCCTGAGGCCAAGGCTGTGGGAGCACCAGACAGCCACCCAGAACCTGGGCTGAACTCACACATGAACTTTTAGCCTTGTGTTTGTTGTCTCCTACCTGACCTCTACACTGGAAATGAGGAATAAAATATTAAGTGACAAGACCTGACCAGATGGAACCAAAGCCAAATGGAGAACAAGGGTGAAAATAAAGGTTGTTCTCCTGCCCACCCAACCACTGGCCTCCACCACTTACCCAGGACAGCTGTGGGACTGCACAACTGCATCCACCCAGACAGCACTCACGGGGAGAGCAGAGACCAAACCTGTCCTGAGCAGCAGTTTATTTCTAACCCCTGCTGGGTAACCCACACCAACCCAGTATCCAGCTGTCAGCCGAGTGCCATCACAGCTGGAGCCCACCAAGGGGAAGACAAAGCCATCCAGCCTCCTGCTCTGGCTGCAACGAGGTGTTAATTCAGCTCCTTGGATGTACCGAAACCAAATCCCATCTTAAAGAGCAACCACTTCTGTCGTAGCTGGTGACTGGCTCCTAACCACAAGCCAAGTGATACTATTCAGCCAGTAACTCGATGAGACTCAAGAAGTTTCCAGTAGTTTGGGTAAGTAACTGCACCTCCCCAACGCCTTGGCTGTTTGGCTCTGGATTAAGTATCTCTGCAGCCATTTAAAATGGCAGATTCCCCTGCTCAGTACAATGCAGTGGACAGTACTGATGTACCTCTTAAAAATACACACACAACACTTAATTTTCAGCATTCAAATAAGAAAAGGTATAAATAACTGGAAAATCACCCCAAAGTACTGTGAGCGTTTGAGAGAGAGAGAGCAGAGAAGTCCTCCCCCAGGACAGGTACTGTAAGGAGTGGAGCAGCTGCCCCACCACAGCACACACCTTCTCCAGCACGAAGGGGTTTAGCATCTCCTCGGGTCCCTGCTGACCTGTCTGTGTGCTGACACTAGCACTGAGACTGCGTTGTGAGAGAGGGCAGAAAAACCACACAGAAAGCCAGGGAGGAGCCCAGTAATACCGAGACTTCAAACAATTACATTAGCAGAGCTAGAAACAGCATACATGTCATGGAAGGATTCCACACAATCTGCAGCCATCCTTCAGTTCACTACCTGTCCAAACCCAAGTATATAGAGGTGTAACTGCTAAGCCTCTATTTTACAACATCTCCCCAAGAACAGAGGACGAGTACACCACAGCTTGCTCTTTCAAAAGCACCATTTCTGCTGCTTTGTGAACAAGGCTAAATTACCATAAGCAGAAAGCACAGACCTGTGGTTCTGTCCACACACACACACACGTCCCTCTCGCCACTCCTGTTACCACATACATCATCGCAGGCAAACTCAAGAGACCTTTATTTTCTCCACTTGTTTGCTGGGGAGTCAGTCCGTTTGTCATTCCCAGAAGGCTACAGATGAGCTGGCTTTAGACAGACTCACCACAGACTTCATCAGGGGGTCAGGATTCCAGCCAAAGCTTTGGATTCACAAGACCCAGACAGCCAAACTGATAGCCACCAAACAGCAGATGTCCTACCCTCCCTTCTTCACACCCCCCTCCACCACGTTCCTGCCACATACCTCTGTCTCCCGATGCTTCTCCAGCAATTCCACAGCCCAGCAAAGGGATGGACAGCTGCCTGCAAACTAGCCATTTGTACTGGTCCACAGAAGGTCCCAAGATGGACCAGAGAAACCAGGACCTGCCTTTCAGCAGTGCAAATCCACTTCGATCCACAGTGGCTGTTTCAGAAGCCATCACCCAGCAAGCAGCAGCCTCCACTCCCTCTGATCACCAGGGCTGGTGCCCAGGCACCGCCCACAGGTAACGACTCACAGGTGGCAGCAGATGACCATCAGCTGAAGGTCCTCAGCCCACCCAGGAGTAGTGAACCAGGGTAATGAGGGAGGCACAGCATTACTCCAACCCAAAAAATCCAGATTTCAGTTCATTTTAATTATCTGGGCTAAAGGACCTTTTTTCAGCCTCATTTCTAGGTGCCTGGGCTGTCTGTCTCCAATGGCCTCAGCCTGGCCTCCTCCTTCCCACCACAAAACCTGACACTTCTCTTCTGCACCAGAACCTGGGGAGACTTCATCCTCCTCCCCTTGGCACAGAGCTCATGTGCTGGGACTGTCTGGCCACCTCCCCTCCACGGGGAATTAGCTCTTCTAACACCTTCAGCCTTTGCCACCTGACAATTTCAGTGAGGACAGAAAGGCTTTAGAAATAATTTCATATTTAGCAGCATCTGAGTGACATCCCAGGATTTGCTAGAGATGCAATGTCAGCAGAGATTGGAGATGATGATCTCCATGACCCTAAAGGCCATACATCTAAACCCTTGCAAGATGTGCAACACACCCCCTAGAGCTTCCAGGCTTTCCCAATGTTTGGGCAAGGACAGCAGCTTTCCAGCAATTCCCACCTAAAACTGCCAAGTGGATCCCGCTCTGCTTCACAGACCCAGGAGCCCATCCAATGTCACCCCACAAGTCCCTTTAACTCACAGCTGTGGACACACCAGGCAAAGGTTCAGCTGGGCCAGCAAGTGCCTTCCCATACTGACTAAAAGCAAACACTAGAGTAAGATACAGGCAAAAGCCTGGCACCATCAAAAGGATATTAACCCCCAGCTCCCAGGGACTTCAGGCTCAAGGACCTTCCCGAGACCGAATCTGTACATCTCCGAGTTCAAAGCCAAGAAAGTGAGGTGATGTGTTTGTAATGAAGTCATTCATTTTCATTCAGATTTTTTGTTACTATTACTTCTGGTTGGACTCAGCAGACCCAGGACCTGCTGGCTGCCAGGCTATGGTTTCCATCACACACTGGCCAGAGCACCTTATTGCTTGCTGGCCATAAGGAAGGCTGGTGAAAATATCTTTTTTTGGGGGGGAAAATAAATGGTCATTTATTAAATTTGTTCAAACAGACAAAACCAATTTGAGTGAAATGTCTCTGCTTTCATTTAGCAGTAGAAATGAAGCAAGATTTCACATGGACATAGCAAAAGCTAAGAAAAAAAAGAAGCCTGGCTGGTGTTCAGCAGAAAAAGAAATAAAAATACTGAGATTGTGAAGCAACGTCCCTGTTCTAATTTCTCAATGATTAAAAAGTTAAATACCTTTGTTGACTTATTTCAGAAGTTGATCACAGTTTACGTAAGTTGCCCTGTGGGGTGAAGGAGACCTGACATTCTCTCTCTCATCAGAGGAGCTGGATAAACAGAGGAGGCGGTGGCTGCACACAGAGCACAAACCCAAACAAATTCCTCTGGCTCTCCTCCCTCCAACCTGTCCCAAAGAAACTTCCTCCCTGCTGTTAGCTTATCTTACAGAGCACTTCATTCTCAGAAGAGAAGATGCTGCTTCGTCCCCCAAAGACCTGAAACACAAGCCCAAGGGGCCTGGCAGGGGCAGAGAGGAGCAGAGCACCTTTCCAGCCACCATGGGCAGCACGATCCAGACCTCGCGCCCACCCTCAGTGACAGGAGGCCAGAAGCAGAGCTTTTCCCCACCACACCAGTCACCAGATGGGCAGTGGATGAGGATGTCATCCCAGGACACCTTCTGCTGAGTGTTACTCATCTCTCCAACGTCAGTACAGTGTGATCATCGGCATAAAGATGCATAAGGAGAGCAAGACTTTGAACTGCTTTCAGTTAAAAACAGAACACAGAAAAGCACACGTTTTATTAAGATACTTCCACCCTCCAGCCGGGATTATTCAAGGCTGGGAACTGCCAAAGGAGAGGACAAGCCTCTGAACCATCCTGCTCTTTCCCAGCAGATAAACCATGGTTAAAAAAAGAAAGAAAACCTGTCTTGACTTAGCACGACAGTAATAAACCAAGAGCAACCCACCCAGCTGGGCACTCAAACGAGGTACTGCAGCTCGACTGCAAAGCACAACTCATCCATGGAGCCATTCCTCATATCCTGCCAGCGTTCCCACAGTCGTGGCTATTTCTTTTGTTCCAGGCAAAGTTCCCAACTCCTAGAAATCAGGATTCTGACAAAGATCTACATCCGGCCAGAGCACAGGGATCCAGATTAAAGAACAGAGGGAGGAAAGAATGAGCAATTACAAACGTAGACACTGAACGTGCTACCCGCTCTGGACATCATCTGGAGGACAGACATTTCACAATGCATTTCAAGAATCGAGTTTCTGGGTTTGTTTCGCCGGGGTTTGGGTTGGTTTGGCGGTTTTTTCCAAGCTATTTTAACTACAGTTAGCTTCTGGGCCTGTGCAGTTTAACCACATCGCTCACTTTAAAATGAATTGCTAGTAAATTGCTGCTGCTTTGCAGAAAACAATCCCTTTCCTCAGGTTTTGTTTTCCTTCCTTCTTTATGGGAGGGGAGAGGAGGAGAAGGAGAGGGCAGGGGAAGGGAGCAGTCTAAGCACCCCCTGTGCCGGGAAGCGCCGGCAGGGCAGCGGGTCGAGCAGTGCCAAGAGCTCCAGTGCCGGCGGAAGGCAAAACCCCTGGCAGGTTTTAATAATGAAATGGCAGCAGCTCAAGTCCCGAGCTGAGTGCACCAGCAGTAAAACCACATTCCTTTCAAGTCCGAGAAGTCACCCAACCTGCCGCTGCATTCTTACCCAGCTTACCGAAAATAACAGTGTTTACAAGATTGCACTTTGTTTCTGGCTAAAAGGGGACAGAGCTGCCTGGTAGCATTTCATCTACTGCTGCAGTGAAACTCTCTTCTTCAACACAATTACAACAAACACTGAAGAGGAAGCTGCACTGAAAGCAAAAGAGGAAGAAATGTACGATAGTGAGACTTTCCCTGTTCACCAGCACCAAAATTTACAGAACCATAACTAAACCCAGCTGCTAGTGCACACTGATAGTGCATCTACAGCTTTTTATTGCCCAGAGCCGGCAGGCAAGCCATCCCTCCCTGCTGTTAGGAGGCCCAGAGGCTTCCTTCTCTCAGGAAATTCCCAGTTTATATGAGTTTAATTAAACAAGAGGTCTCAGCCCCGAATAATCCTGGGGGACTGCGAAGCTGCCGGTTTGGCCTGATTCAGCTGAAATCCCTCAGCTGCCAAACCGGCTGCACCCTTGTGACACCGGCACCCGGTGGTGGCAGAGCCCCACAGCAGATGCCTTCTTGGGCCGGCACAGCATCACCCACGGGGGTGATGTGGATAAAGGTAAGAGCACCCAGTCCCACTGTAGCCTCCGGATCCTGCAGCACCCCTGGAGACAGCCCACCCTGCATCATGAGCTGTACTGGGTTTAGAAAGGATAAATATTATAACCGTTGAACCTCTCGTTGGCTGAAGATGCGACACCCTAAGACATTCAGTTTGTTTCCTTCTGAAAGGTAAGCTCACTTGGCACTGGGTTATATTTCCAAAACAAACCAGGCCAGCAGAGCTCCACTGAGCATAACTCCCCAGAAAGCCGTGTCCCCGTGCTGGGAAGGCTGCTGAAGCAGCAGGAGGGCTTCACTCCGCAGGTGAGAGGCTCACAGTCCCTGTTTGCTTCCCAGGAAAACGGGATCTGTGCAAAACCAGAGGATAACCTTGGGCTTACATTTACCACTACACAGTGCCCTCCCATGGCCAGCCCACAACACGGATCTTGGAAACACTGAACCCAGGGAGATGCTTGTGGTCCCTTCCCCAAGGAGCAGTGTCCGGGCAGCAAGGACAGGGACGGCCAAACCACCTGCAGCAGCGTCCCTGTAAAATACCCGACCATAAAACCCCTGAGTGCAGGGGTGAGGACAGACAGAGCACTCCCTGAATGGGCACAGACTGAAAACTAGAACCTCATCACTCCCTCAGACCCACTTTTTAATATAAACCATCTCAAGTGCCTTTACATTACCTCTCACTTAAAACTACAATTTACTTAGTGTCAGTACTAGTGGCCAAAATATGTTGATAACACTAAAAGCAGACTTAAAATGCAAGCTTTTATAAAAATCTATTGACCTACTGAGAACCACAGCCTATTAATTTTGTTACTATGCCACAACAAGTAGGTATGCAAGCCCTTTCATTTATGAAATGCTTCCTTATCTGGACTTTTTAATCACCATTTAAAGTTTTACGTGCTATCCCTGGGAAGCCAATGCACTTAGAATCTATAAAACCAATCCAGATTTTTTTTTTCCATTTAAAAAGTCAATAAAAAAGTTACTATTCTGAATTGCTTATTACCAGGACACTGTGTCACTGCTGTGACCAAGGGAGGCCCCTGCTCATGCTCCCATACGTAGGAGAGGATAGCCTCCTAGGGCAGTGGTGGATCTGGAGCAGGGATGGATGCTGCACAGAGGCAAGGTGGCCCCGTGCTGCTCAGTCTCTCGGCCTCCTTGGAGCCCTCCACAAGGAACCCCCAGTCCACCAACAGCTCCTTGGCACAGCACCCGTGGCAATGTCCATGCCCTCTGAAAGGCAGCCATCCATCCAGCTATCCAACCATCCAGCCAAGGCTCTTCCAAGTGCCACTGCTCCAGGAGCCAGTGCAATGAGGGGATGTGGCCACAGAGCCCCTTGGCAGCGCCTGTCCCTCAAGGGACAGCTGGGCTCCAAAAACCTCCAGCCACCCAACAGCAATGCAGAAGGAGGGGGAGCAGCCAGAAACAGCTTCACCATGGGGGCAACGTACCAGAAAGCGTTACCTTCGAGCCAACTGCAACCATCTAGAACTCAGACACTTCCCCCCAGCAACCCCTTGCCAGGCTTATTTCGCTAATTTTACTTATTAGCTTCAAATGCAAAGTAGAGGAACACAACACTGAGCTCCGTTACATCACTGCTCTGTCATCCAGCCCAGTAGGGCAGAAAAATGGAAGCCTTGTTCCTCAGTAACAAATTGAGCAACTCGTCAAGCAGGGCAATGCATGTTCCTCCTGGGGCCTTCACAGCCCATCTCATGGACCACACCACAACACACAGAGAACTTCACCAAAACCACATGCAGGTATGGGGAACGACACACCCTCAGGCAAGACTGTTCCAGAGCAACAAACCCACCAAGAAGATGGAAACACAAGAGAGAAAACCCAGGTTGGCATACACCTCCTTTTGGAAGGGTCTGCACAGAACGTGGCACTTTGCCCACTGAGTTGCAGCTGTGGTCCTTGTCACCTCACGGCCCAAGCCATACTTCACCACGACATCATTGTGGCAAATCTTATCTTTATTCTTCCCCCGATGTCAGATGAACTGCAGATAAGCCTACGCTTTCCAGGAATTCATCCCATCCACAGGTACTGTTTCCATCATACCCAAAAGCTGGTTTTTCTTGTATTTACCAAAAGCGTGTCTCATTAAAGGCAGCATGACACAGAGGTCCTGAAATCCTTCAGGGTTCCTTTCTCACACACAACACTCTGCCCAGTGCACTACCCAGGAACTGAGGTGGGGGGAAAAAAAGGTTAAGCTGCAGTGACTGTACCCAGAACTGTTTATTTTAAGGCCTATGCAATTATATCTCATGCATCAAGACATTTTCATGAACATAAGCTTCTCTTTGACAATTTCTAACGCATGACAAAATGTCATCTCAGTAGGAAGCTTGCAATTTCAGTTTATTCAATCACAAGTCATGGAAATTGAACAGAACTTGAAAAGAGAAGAACGTTGGAACTGGAGAGAGCAGCTACATGTATGAACCTCTTTTGGGCTTATATTTTGAAATACAAAGAGATACTCTTTCTTCAAGGATCTTTTACTAAAGACGCGTTATTTATTCAACCAAACGAGATGCAAGAAGCTGTTCCTTCCACCCAAGCACTCTGAGAAAGGCGAAGGGAATACTCACTGAAACCTCTCTCTTGTTTGGGCCACGTTCGATTCCACAGCTCTCAGGAAACCCACACTGAAATGAATGAGGTGAGCTTCTCCAAGGGACACATTACTGACTTTCCTCTTGTGAGGAAAAAAACCCAAAAACAAATAATAAAGACAACTAAAAAGTGGATTAAGTTTATGAGATTACTCCAGTAATTCCTAAAAATCAAGCATCCCGATGCATTCAATGGTTCAGGAAGGCCCTAAAAAAGCAAACACCAGAGGAAATCACTTCTGTCCCTTGTGCTGGTGGTCCCAGTCCTGCTGCCCAGGCCAGCGCTGAAGACCTGTCACTGTTAGAGCAGAACAATTAACAAACGGCCATCTCCAAATCCAACATGTGCAGCAGGCACACAGCTTCCTTAGGAGGGCTCCACCTCTCAACACGCTTTCAGCTATACGTTTTTAAATATGCTGCTATTTATAAAGATTGCACCTAAGCTTCCAGGAGACTATGTAAATATTCTTTCCCAGCACCCCAGACTGGCTGACAGACCGTCATCTGGCCCAGCCCCTGCTTCAGCAAGAGCCGGTTGCCCAGGACCACGTCCAGATGGCTCCTGAACGGCTCCAAGGATGGAGACTCCACCACCTCCCCGGGCAACCTGCCCCAGTGCTACGGTTGCCTTCACAGCGAGAAACTCACAGGAAATGAATTTGATCTATGGCTAACTTTAACTAACAGAATAATGTAAACTTTTTTTATAGCTCATATTTACAAAGAGGCAGATTTTACCAAAACACCACTTGAAGAAAAATGCAGTCTGTCAGCGGCCAAACGCAAGGGTGGGTTTGTCATCTGTGACTCAGTAAGTCCCTAAACCACCCAGCACCTCAACGCCTATGGGAGCCCTGGAACAAAATCAGAACAGATGTCCATATTGAAGGTACCCACTGAGAATTACAGCTATTTACAGAGATTAACGCAAGCACACACTCTGCAAACACTTAAGCATATGCTTAACTTAAGACAAGAAGGAGGCCTACTGGCATGCACATCTACCGTGCAAGCAGAAGTTAAGGCTATGCTTAATTATTTGTAAGAGACGCTGCTATTTTTACGAGAAGCCATTAAGCAAGTCTAGCTTACATTTAACTAACTGCTTTTTCCACCGGGTGAGTGTGCCAGGACGGGTGGGCTCATGTAAGGCCTACTTACTTAGAGCCCTGCACAAAACACAGAGCACACAACAGAGCCCCAAACTGCGTTTCAAACCAGGGTAGGGACAAAGAAAAATCAACAACCTAAATGTGCTCACGTACATGACTCGGCCTCTCCATAGTAGAGGAGAGAGAGAGAAAAGGAGATTTTGCCTTTCAAACCAAAGCCAGGAGCGGAGGCCAAGCCAAGGCCAGCGGAAGCGGCCATTTCCTAGGCCAGGGCACAGCCCCACCACAGACATACCTGCCCCTCGCCACCACCAGAGATGGACCTGCCACTGCCACGGAGCCCACTCAGGGCTGCCTCCCCCAGGAGATTCCCCTCCTTCTCCATTTTCCTCTGCCCAAACGTTCACCACAGGCTCAGCAGCAGTCTGGGCTGTCAGCATATGGAAACACTGCCTGGGGCCTGCTCCATGCTCTTCCTCACTCTGCCCCTTCCTCCTCTTTCTTCCATCCCATTTTCACTCCCAGCCTCCTGTTGTTTCTTCAGACAATGGCTGCTCTGGTCCAGCACCATCCACAGTGATACAGAAAACAAAGAATGGGTTTTGCTGTTCCTCACAGGTGGGGTGACAGCAGTCATTGCAGCCTCCGTGACGTTGGACCACGACGGGCCCTCGCAGAGAGACCAAAGGCTTGCTCTTCCCACCAGTTCCTTTGCAAACAGCTTAGCTTTATGCAGAGAGGCAAGCGATGGACACCTCTCCTTTCCTAGACCATTGTGCCCATGTTGGAGCAGGCCGGGGAGGCAGCCACCATGGCAGCACCTGCCCTTGCTCTCAGTGACCCCCTCCAGCCCAGAGTCGGGGGTCCAGCTGAGTCCCACAGCCTGCAGCTCCGCTCCCCCATCCAGCACATTTCTCCATGCACTCACTCACTCCTCTTTAACATTCTGTGCCAGTCCCGGCGTATGTCGAGGAAGGAGGCAGGGACAAAAGACACCACGGAGTACGCGCACAACAGAGGAGATGGCAGCCAGGCTCCAGGACTGTGCTCCCAGCCGCCCCACCGGGGCTCACCAGGATGGCTCCCAGGTTTCCCTCCCCTCACAGATCACACTGGCTATCCCACTCGAATCCAAAGCACACAACTGCCCCCAGTCCAGCGGTTTGGGTTGCCAGTGCTGGGATAGCCAGCCCCACCGGCCCAGCCCACACCACCACCCGGGTCACCCCAAGGGACAGTGAGGCAGAAGCATTCCCACAGCCCCAGTGGGTGTCAGCCAGCCCTGCCTTCGTGGCAAGGCCTGGGGAAACCACCCCAGGGGGAAAAGATTCCCCTGGATGTTCTCGCTCCCTGGAGCGCCAAGGCTCTCGCAGTGTGCGCCCTTCTCCCTTCACACACACACAGCACCTCATAGCTGTATACAGCAACAATGGCAGAACTCACCACCCCCTTTACAGAAACACCCACCACAGCCAAAGAACCTCCTTTCCAACTGGAATTAAACGGTGCAGTCATCTACATTTGGTGCTGCTCAAATGTAATAGGTAATAGAATTGTCTGGCAGCTCCTACAGTCGGAAGATTTTTTTAATGCCAGTTTCTGCTGTGCCACAAAAAGACCGAGAGACACATAAAACCGGATGGACTATCTTTATAATTATTATTATTCTTCACTCCTGTAAAAACACAGCCCAGGCCAGCAATGTGCCCGATGCTAACGGCTGGTACACTGAAATCACAGACAGCGATACAGGCTGACCCTTCGCCGACGCTTCATGGCTCTGCCTGCTCAGAAAGAGCAGCACCTCTCCAGGGCAATGAAATAAAAAGGGCGCTGACTACGATTTTTATCACCCGCGTAAGGTAACGCGGACTGTTCTGCTTATGCATATTTCATTTGTTACCGCTGCATACGGTTCTGCAGAAGCCCCGGGCTGATAAGGCCGGGGCGGTGATTAGCCATCTCCAGCCCTCCTGGCTCACCGGGTGCCATCCGCACCGGGCACCAGTCGGGGGATGATACGGGGTGGCCGTCAGGCTCCCGGGGGACCGGCAGAGCCTCCCACCGACGGCATTCCCGGCGCCAGCCCCGGCCCTTTGTTCGCCACCGAGGCGCAGGAGGGGCGAGGGGCGGCGGCGGGGACGGGGGCCACGGCCCGGAACGGGCTCCGCGGCGGGGGC
>VXBJ01003223.1:49354-132741 GCA_013400055.1 Nycticryphes semicollaris | reverse complement strand
GGTCCCCCCCGCAGCTTTTACACCGCTCAGCGTCCGGCTTTTTCTTTCAGGGAAACAAAACAGCGGGGGTTACTTCTGGGCAATCCCCAGCCGCAGTTCGGTTCCAAATGACCTCCTCGCTTCATTCCTGCTCCTTCCGTAACGGGCTCCCCCCCCACCACCGCCCCACGCCCATCTCCCCTCTATGATCTCTCTGCTCCCTCTGGGCAAGAGGACAGAGCTCCAGTAGAGCCCAATGAGCGACAGCTTACGTGAAAGCTTCTTCTCGGGCCCATTTATGCCTCGACAGGGCAACAATGGATTTCTATGATGTTTACTCTTAAGAGGCAATGCATTAATAAAGCCATGGAGTGCCAGTCACACAGGGGAAATCTGTCGCCGCACCCCAAAACGGGGCTGTCCTGGCAGCAGCTCCCACCGGGAGCGGGGCCAGGCCTGGGGGGCTCGGGAGGACACCGGGGCTGGCACGGCCCGTGGGAAGCAGTGGTTGGGGAGGGCAGTGGGCTCCGAGCTGCAGCAGAGCAGGAACGTGCTCATCCCCCACCACCCGTGTCTCCTGTCCTGGGAACACGAGTGAAGCGCTGGGGACCTACAGGAGGAGTGTGACAAATAACCGTGGGACAGCGGCCCCTGAAACTGGCCTGTCAGGAAAGAAGACCATCATGATGGCCTGGTAACTGTTCTGTCGCTGCCTTTTTACAGCAAAGGCTACATTGGCCACTAACAAAACCCCCATCACCAGGGAGTGAAGCTTCTCCTCAGCCCAAGCAACCTCTGCGTGTCTAGAGACCACCTTACATCCGTGTTCCGCTCCTAGGGCAAGGGAAACAGGAGATCCCTTCTTCTGGAGAGATTCCACAAGCAGCCCGTGAGTCAGAGAGGTTTCTCCTCAGCCTTTACCACAGCTTTTCTTGGGGAAGGGAGGATTTGACCTCTGCCCGGACAGCAGCGCGCAGAGGGAACGTGACAAGCTGTTAAAGTACAGCTCCGGAGGGCATTAGCCTTTGTACTCACACCGATGAGCCTCTCCTGCTCGTAAACTCCCTATGATGTCCTTAGTAGTGGGCATGGCTCGGCAGGGTCTTCCCCAGCCCCCTGCTCTGAACTCACTTGTTCCCCTTCCTGGGGAGGCTGGGCCAAGGCCTCCCTCCAACGGTGGGTCCAAGGAGCGCCCGGGCACCAGGCTCGTTGGGCGGTTCTGACGCCAAGATAAATTCAGTTTTAATACTCTTTCTCTTCAGCTCAGCAGATCATTCTCAAATCTGGATCTGGCTTTTCTCACATGTTTTTCAATCACTTACTGCAATGCCTTAACAGAAGCAGCTCCACCACCTCCCATCCCCTGGATGCCAGCAAAGCCAGGATTCTCCCACCATCCTTCCCCAAGGGTCTCTCTCCAGGTACCCCCTCTCTTGCTTTAACTCCTCCTGTTGCAGCTTCGGAGCTCTCAGCAGGAGCACAAGTCACTTCAGCCTTTTCTTAAAAGGTCACTTCATCGATGGTCTTCCCATCTAGGCTCTGACCAGAAGGCAGCGATAACTGAGGTCACATCGCCCGGGAAATTCAGGTGATACTTGGATATCTCAAACTCTGTGATTTCAGGAGCCCTTAAAGTATTTTTTTTCTGTAAAAAAAAACTTTCATAAACTCATGCATTCTTTGCATGCCCACATCCCCAGGTACCAGCAGCTGAGACCAGTGGCTGTAACTGGAAACTACTGGGAACCTGGCAGCGACTATCAGAACATTCCTATTTCTGAAGTGCAGAGTGAGAAGGAAATAGGTGGCTGTGATTTAACGGCTGTAACGGGGCTGTAACACAAACGCTGTGAAGCTGGTGATGCACAGAGCTCTCTGGGTGCGGATCCTTTCTGCGAGGCGTGATCCCGAAGGGTGAGCTCTAGGCACGTGTGCGCTGCCGGGCTGTCCCCGGGGCTCTGAACCCCCAGCCATGGCTTTCCCTTCCCCAGGACAGCATCCATGAGGCTGCCTTTGCAGCACCAATAGTGCTCCCAGCAACAGGTTCCCCCAGAGGAAGAATACCTGTACAGACGCGGAAGGAGAGGAGCTCTGATGACAGAGCAGAAATCCAGCCCTCTCTGCCTCTGCCGCATCAGCCTCAGTGGATTGCAAAGCTTTAGCATCTCAGCCAGGATGGAGATTACTCCTTCACTTCCTGGTGACTATTCCATGCATCATTCCTCTTCAGAATTGTGTTTAGAGGGATAGACGGCCCCGGAGGGATGGAATTCATTTGAGGATGCTAACATCAAAAATCTCTAGGTGCAGCTCGCATGATTTATAACCGGCTTCTTTATATAACAAGGGCCCATTAATTATTTAAAACTCGCAGAGAGAAAATAGATTAAATATATATTATGGATGGCAATTCTCAATTAAAGATTAAGCCTCACGCAGCTGTGTGAGATGGGATGCAGTCGGGAGCGATGAGGCTGCAGGACCTGTGGAAGGTGTACGCTGAGAGGTGTCAGGAGGCATTCCTGCGCTGGAGCGGGCGTCTGGCCTCACACAGTGTTGAGGAATTGATGGTTCTTTTGTCCCTTCAGAGGTGTCCCCAGCCAAAAGTGCTGCACGGTGCCAAGGAGGTGGCGAGGGGCCTGCTCCCCTGCCCAGCTGGTGAGTAGCGTGTGGTGATTCCTCCTAATTCCTTCACCCTCCCTGCGTGTCCGTGGGTGCTTCTCCCATTCATATAAATGCATCATCCTGTTTTAAATCTCTCTGACCACTTCCTCGGCAGTATCCTCCAGCAGCCGGGTACCCCAGCCTGATGATACAGTCACACAAATAAACCAGCCCTTCAACCTTCTCATGCTCAGGCTAAATAGCCCAATAATGCCATTAAGTCTAGGAAAAAGGAAAGACTTTATCTGCTTTCCTGCACGGACTCACCCACTGCTTTTCATTCTCTCATATGGCAAATAAAAGTCATAAAAATACCTGAGCGCGTGCCTATTTTTAGCCTCCAATCAGGTCTCTTTGGAGGAGATTTGCTCAGGAAATTGTTATTGTTAATGTGTCCCTTTCCCCCCCTGGTATTACAGTGTAAATGCTCAAACATCCTCCAAGTACAACAGGGATTTTTTTTTCCTGCTTCTCAATGCCAAGCGATAGACGGTATTTCACAAAACAAACGTCTTTTAGTGGGAAGGATCAGAACCACCGGCTTCTGGACTGGCTTGAATTAGCAGGTACTTCCTCCCAATCCAGCGTCCACTGGTGGGTGACAGACAGGGTCTGCTGAGCAGACAGAGAGCCGAAATGGCATTTTATGTCTTTACCAAGAACCAGTGGAAACCACAGGAAAATTAAGGTATCAGTCAGCTGGTAAACAGGGAAACTTCCCACCTTGCATTCAATGTATTCTTAAAATCCGAGCCGTGGAACTCACGCCATCCCAATGTACACTAGACCTCCTCCAAACCTCAAGCAGGTATTTTAAATCTCTTCCTCAGAATGTGTGTGAGAGATCAAGAGGGATGAGATCAGAAACGCTCGCTGACCAGGAACACCCTTGCTCCCTGCTCCCTCTTTCACTGACATTTCTGTGTACCCTCACCCTAAGTTTTGTAACATCCTTGTCTTTTTCTCTGCGTTGCACCACCAGCATTCATTTGTATCCCACATACAGAGCTGGTGCAGTTTTTGCTCAGACTGAGATACAACACTGCAGGATAGCTTTTGCAATACCATTGGTCTCGCCCCTTTCCCAGGTCATTTTCCTATTTTTGCCCCAATGAATCCATGATGTTTGATGTCAGGGTCTATGAGCTATGAACTCCTCCAGTGAGAAAGCTCACAGCCCCATTGCACTTGAAGCAAATTATTTCCAATTCCAATTATTACAATTACAATAATTATAATTAAAATAAATGTTTTCTTCAGCTTTTAGGTTTCCTATTAATGAGAAAACCTTTATGGGAGGTTCATGACATGTTCTGGGATTTTCAAGCAGTTGTACCAGATTGAAGGAGTTAAGCAGATTTTACTTTCTCACTTTAGAACCACAGAATCATTTAGGTTGGAAAAGACCTTGAAGATCACCGACCTTAACCCCGTGTCCTCTAACTCTAACCCGTGTCCCCAGCACCACGTCTGCCCAGCTTTTAAATCCCTCCAGGGACGGCAACTTCCACCACTGCCCTGGGCAGCCTCTGCCAAGGCTCAGTAACTCTTTCTGTGAAGAAATTTTTCCTAATAAAAAATTCAGCTCTGGGTTTTATTGCTGCTTGTTTCTACAGTTCCATTTCTATGATTTATCCAGGGATGAAATTCATCTCACCTGGGCACTCCGGGACCTTTTATCCCCAACAGAGAGAAAGGGGAGCTTTTGAAATGCAATTCCTCTCATCATTCTGAAGCAGACATCTGACAAATGTCAAATGAGTGTGACTGTGAAAGTGCCTCTTTCTCTCTTTTGGGGTAAGAATGCCCTGGGCAGTGAGCTCCAGTAACGGCACCCACCTCACGGACACCCCGCTGAGGGTGGGGACGGGCCCCTCTCACACAGGCAGCCGAGGTTCACCCCACCTGACATCCATAATTTCTAGAAACTAAATGCAGGAGTTTAAGACCGCGTTTCCCTTCAGCACACTGATGTCTGAGTACAGAGTATTGGGTATTTTCACTCCCAACAAGTAAACCTGCAGCCCATCTAGTGCCTGTCGGGCAGAGCAGAGGCAGAGTGTGAGCCCCTTCGCCGCTGCCCGCGGGACAACGGGCATCTCTGGTGGTGCAGATGGTGCCACATCAGCAGGCACCAAGGAAATGCGCTTGACAGAACCCTGCCCTCAGAACTAAGGGGCTGCCAAAACTGCTTGGCCACTGTCCAGCCAAACGCTTACGTGCTTTGCTAAAATGGAATGGATCTAAGTGTGTGCTGAAGATGAAGCACTTGCTGGTTTTCTCTGCCACGGCAGGGCCCCTGAGATTAACTCCTGTATTGTTTTACATTAACTTGGAAAGACTTCACAAACCACGCTGTGTCAATTGCATGTTAAAAGCAGCTAAAACAACACATCTCCTATTAGTAATCTGGTCAGGTTTGCTAATGAACAACAGAAAAAGAACTAAAAAGGTGTTTCGAGCTCTGCCCGTCACCTCGTGCTGCCAGTACACCCAGAAAATGTATCTCAACACCCTCATGTCAACACCAGTGCCGTATGGAACATAATCCCTTCAATTTCCACATTTGGGGAGGCTACGCTGCTGTAAAGGCTCGTGCTGAAGCTGTTCTCAGCAGAAGTGACCCGAGTGTGAATGCAGAGCTCATTTCCTCCGGCTCACGCTTCCCCAGCCGGTGTGACGCTGTGCTGGCACGTTGTGGAACCTGCAGTGTGGCACTGAGGACAGAGCTGGGGAATAGCAGTCACCACGGAAAGGCTGGTCTCCCTGCACTTCCTGGCTGCCCTGCTCCCCGGGTCACAGCAGCTCCCCTCCACACGGAGCCACCATCACCAGCCCACTGCTGCGGGACCACCTTCCCCTGCCTCAGCCAGCCTTTGCTTCTAGCCTTTTCCATAAGGACACGCAGAAGGAAAGCTGAGCATCACGGCTTGGATTTGTCTGGGCACAGCTGACGAGGCCAGCCGAGGATGCTGAGATGATGTGGGGCTGGGGAGCACGGGGGGCTGAGATGATGCAGGGCTGGGGAACATGGGGGGCTGAGATGATGTGGGGCTGTGCTGTTGCATGGTTTGTACGGTTCCTGCACATGTAGGTATAATAAAAACCACAAGGTAATGCCTTCTTGCCAAGTTGTGCAACAGAATCCAAGTTAGTGTTACTTCCAGGAGAGAGGCAGGAGACAATTTGGGAGTGGGAGGGGGGAAGAGAAAGCTTAGCCAAGAGAGCTAATTCAATGTATTAACACAAATCCTATAGCAGTCCTCTTTGGGGTCCTCAACAACCTTGTCGGGGCAAATCTTTAGTGACCGCTTCATCATTTTCCTAGAAATACCATGCACAATCCATACAAAAAACCATTGCTGTGTATTTAACAAGAAAACTTCAGTAATTATGAATAAAACAAAAGCCTAGTGAATAGGCTGAAACTGCAAAAGCTTTGCTATCTCCACTACTTGCAGCCATTATTCACTGCGAAAGCTCCGCTCCCTCCATTATTTGCAGCCACTATTTGTTTTCCTGCTGGACTTAACTGTACCAGCTGCTACTCAAACACTGGGAGACACTACTTAGAAGGTCACTGTAATGTGCCAATATATAGACTTTCCACTGCAAATCCCTAGTACTTTTAATCATCTGCTGACAGCAGACACAAAGAAAATCTAAATAAACCATGATCTTCACAAATACAGATGGTTTGGGTTTTATAAAATTGGCTTGAACAGATTAATAGAGCCACAACCTAAGCAGCAAATGCTCTTTAGGAAATCAGAGGGATGCTCACTGGCTTACCAAACCACAGCCCAGTAACCAGCTGCTGCCAGAGCCCGGCTACAACAGCAGCCTCTAAACAGCTGAGGTGAAATAAGCACCGAGCGCAGGAGACCCCAGCACGAGTCAGTGTGTACCTGTGCACAGACACGGCTGCCCCGGCTCTGACCCTCCGAGCTGCACCGGCTGCCGCAGGCCTGGCCTGGAGACTGCTCCGATGCTTCGCCTGCAGGAGACAGGAGCATGGAATCACAGGATTGTCTGGGTTGGAAAAGACATTGAAGGTGATCAAGTCCAACCATCGACCCACCACTGACCCGTGTCCCTCAGCACCACCTCTGCCCAGCTTTTAAATCTCTCCAGGGATGGGGACTCCACCACTGCCCTGAGCAGCCTCTGCCAAGGCTTCACAACCCTTTCCAGCAAGAGCTTGTTCCCAATATCTATCCTGAACCTCCCCTGACACAACTTGAGGCCACTTCCTTGTGTCCCATTGCCTGCTGCCTGGGAGAAGAGACCGATCCCCCCGGCTACACCCTCCTTTCAGGGAGTTGTACAGAGCGAGAAGGTCTCCTTTCAGCCTCCTTTTCTCCAGGCTGAACACCCCCAACTTCCTCAGCCCCTCCTCAGAAGTTCTCCAGACCCTTCTCCTTGTGCTCCAGACCCCTCACCAGCTCCCTTGCCCTTCTCTGGACATGCTCCAGCCCCTCGATGTCCCTCCTGTTGTGAGAGGCACAAAACTGGACACAGCACTCAAGGTGAGGCCTCACTAGTGCCGAGGACAGGGTGACCATCACTGTCCCAGTCCCACTGGCCACACTGTTCCCAATACAGGCCAGGAAAAGAGCCCAGTTAAAATAGCTGTGCAGCGGGCAGCCCCACACAAGGCTGCCATCACCGAGGGGAAAGGCACCCCGTTAATTACGTGAGCAATGGGGCTATTTTTAAACGGGTGTCGTTAGGCTGGAGGCATTGAGTGACAGCCGTGGGACCGACTGACGAGCCAGGCTCGTTAGAGGCAGAAGGCAGCCAGGCTGCTGTGAAAATAGGGCACATGGTGTTCCCTCCTTCTCTCCCTCCCTCCCTCCCTCCCTCCCGTGGCCCTGGTGTCTTTAGACGCTGTGGACCACAGCAGTGGTTAACATTCACCCAGACAAAGCCACGTCTCATTTGACGGGGTACTCGCCGCACGGTGCCTTTTAAGTGATTATGGCACTTTAGTGATTTCAAAGGGGGCTTACAAAATGTTCTACACACCATGTATCACTGGTTCCACTGAGCTTAACAAATCATAAAAGTAATAATGGGAAGTTACAGATTTTATCATCCTTCTGGCTTTTCAGTCCCTGGTTTAAAATAGAATTTCATTATTCTATTTCCACAGAGGAGAAAATAAATCTACATCATACTGAGCCGAAAGGAGGCTGTTTACAGACACACTTCAACACAGCTGAATATTTAATGTTGTTACTGAACAATCTTTTCCTCATAAAAAAAAACCAGGCTTTTCACTGTAAAGCTTTCCTTTTTCTGGGAAAATTTCATAAGAAGTTTTAATATTTTATCAGGTTTGGGTTTGAATGACAACATTGCATCTATACTTTCAGTACATCTCTTTTCTAAAGTGTTATTAAAATGTCTAGAGGCTGAATATGAGTCTGAACACAGAAAACTGGTTCTGAATTTAAAAGATTAACTATTTAAAAACATGTTAGTATTTTGCAGTGTATTATTGAAAATGTCATAGAAATCTTCATCAAACCTATAAACCAAGTTGAAACAAACCCCTGCAGAATATAAGTAGCTTTTAATATTTTATTACTAAGTTATTTTCTCAATTCTGTTCTTTTCTGGTTCCGTTAGTTTATGAGGATGCAAGAGTAATCCCCTGGCCTACATCAGGAGACCCTTTTAAAAAAGGCCTGTGGTACAGCGTGGTGAAAACACCCGGGGAAGCACCTCAAAGGAGAGAAACCTTCTGGTTGTTGGGACTGGACCAAGTGTCCTCTAATGGGGGTAACGTTGTGTGTCAACCAGTTAAAAACCCCACACCAGAACTTCCTTCACAGCATCAAAGTATGAAATAGCTTTAGATGACAGAAACTATTGAGATGATATAAACCAGTAAGAGTGGCTTTGGGGTGGCCACTTGTTTATTTAGATGATATAAACCAGTAAGAGTGGCTTCGGGATGGCCACTCGTTAAGTCGATCCATGTCTTTAGCGTTATCTGCTAATGCAGAGGGTGGATTCCCCCTCTGGAAGCCAGTGGAATATTTCTAACTGTCTCCCATGGCAGGAAGGCCCAACCCAACTTCTGGCCAGGTTAACTGTTATGCAGTTTCCAGTAAGAATATGATACTGGAGGCACGAGCAAGATGCTTGTCCCTCCTTTAACAGGTTGTACCGTGCGGTAACTCCCCTGCGGTTTCATGCATCCTGGATGCCCATCAAACAGGCAGAGGCATAGACTGTGAATACACTTAGAGACCTGCTTTCAGAGCTTCCTACCTAACCTCAGTGCCAAGGCAAAATAATCAAAGCAACTGCCAAAGCAGGACAAACCAGTGTCTCGACCCAAGATGTTGACGAGTGCCAGTGTCACAAAGGAGCCACAGCAGAAGCACGTACCTGGGGACAGCGCAGGGATCTCCAGCAGCAGCAAGTCGTTAGATCACCTCTCACGATCTAATTAATCACCATCACATTAGACCAACGTACAGCTGCAACTGCACTGGGAAATCAGGCACGGACCCAGTGTGGGGCCGACGCACACCAGTATCCTGAGGGGCTGGGGTCATCCCCTCTCACGGGAGAGCTGCCGTGTCACAAGGACCTTCTTTGGGGGTGACAAGAAGATGGATTAACCACAGACCTAAGGAAAACAAAGCAGAGAACATACAGATTTACCAGGAGAAAATCAGTATAAACATTGGCAATTATATTTGTCAGGCATTTCTTTACTAAATTGTTCTGAAATAATATGTACGCTCCTGTGACATATTGAGACTGTTATGACAATTATAGAATTTTTAAATAAATACTAACCAAAATCTACCATAAATCACATATGATCAAACACTGTATCTTCTCTTCTTTTGCTTTTAGCTTATTTAAAGAAAGCATTCACATTTCAAGTAGCCTCTTCTCTTAATTAACTTTCTTCAATGGCCAAAGAAACTTCGTAAAATTCATGTCAATTGACTTTGCTCACAGGGAACGTAGGAGTTGATCTGCTCCACTTTCTGTGTTTCTATCATAGTTTACAGAAAATGAAAAACTAACCCCCCCATTTTTGGGATATTTTAGCAAGAGCCCTAATAGAATTGTGTGACCTGATCTGTGAGGTGTGGTGTCACAAAGGCTTTGAAAATTGGCTGCTAATTATTCTTAAAGGTCTTTGATCTAGTCAGTGGCTTGTTTTTTGGACAATACAGGAAATCCTTACAGTTTACTGTCTCTCATGGCACATCAGCTTCCCAGTCAGCAGAGTAACTTAATAGTTTGGGTGAAGGGAGGATACCTGTCCCCAGAGAGCAGCTGGCAGAAGGCCCCAAGCTGATGAGAGATACAGAATTGCCATCACTGTGCAAAGGCTTTTCTCCTCTCTTGGCAGTTAAGCTGAGAACGTCTTACCTTGCTTAGTTTATGGGAAATGCAAATCTCATGGGATTTGTTATGCAAACTGCTTCTTTCTCTTGGATTTCATGTCCTGTCTGTGTTTAATAAACCTTGGTTTTGTTCCGATGACTGCGGTGCTGATAATCACAGGCAGACCTCCCTGGGGAGAAAAAAAGAAAAAGGGGGGAAAAAAAATAAAGAGACCTGAAAACTTTATGGAGAAGTGATGAAAAGTAAAGTTTCTCAAATGTACACGTCCTGCCAGGCTCACTCAGGAACGCACGAGTCTGATCTCCACGTGATACCCCCCAGTGTAGGTAGGTGGGAGGTGAGGGAGAGCATCCAACAGCCCGAGAGGTGAGATCTCCTGAGAGATTTACCAGACTTACCATGGAACCTCTGAACAGATTCCCTCAGAAATACAGTTGTTTCCAGTGACTTATACCCAACACCGGCTGTACCGCAGCCTCCCATCTCCGTAGCATCCACGAGCAATGCCGTCCCTCCTGTCACACCACCCAAGGCAGGTGACACACCACAGGCCACCCCTCGGGGCCACTGTCCCTTTAGCATCCTTGCCTCAGCCCCACGGCCCTCCCTGTGAGCTCTCCTCACCAGTGCCCTAGGTGCTGGTCACCCCTTGCAGGGAACCCCAAACCCAAACGACTGGTGTAATTAATGTTCAGGCTCGTCTAATTGGGCCTTGTCTCTGCCGGTGGCCAGCAGCAAACAAGGCAAGTGACACTTCTACTGCGTGACCTCCCAGCTCCCGAGAGCTCACGGCTCAAAGGCTCCCTGAGCCACAGTCCACACCTTTCTATTTTGTAGGCTTTGATAGGTTTTTCTTCTCTGAAATGGTTAAAATTCTTTTTTGAACCTATGTACATTTTTGGCATTATCCTGAGATAACAAATTCCAACATATTGTGTGAAAAATGACTTCCTTCTGTTTGCTTCTCTATAATTTTAACTATTGCATTTCCTCATATGAAGGTTGATAGGGAACAATTACCAGCTGTTCAGCTTCTCCCGAGATTGATGCTTCTACCGGCTCATAACCCCTCTCCCAGCTCCCTTCCAGGCTCTGCACCAGTACCACACCTCAGCCCTCCAAGTGCACGAGTTTTCTTAACCTTTGCTCATCTCCGGGGCCCTCTCAGTCCGTTACATCTGTCCTAGGCTTTAGTTCCCAGGATTTTGGGAGTGGAAGGTTGGCTGTGACCACGGTGAGGGCCCAGAGGGGATTTATACTGCAGCATTTCAGCGTGTTCTGCCCAGTTTGCTGTTTCCTTCCTAGTACTTCTGAAGCTGCCTGCATGGGAGGGCTGGCTTGGTGCAGTTTGACAGCTACAGGGTGTCAGTGGATGTTTCCACAACCCCACCCCCAGCAAGGGTAGGAACCCGAGTACGTAGGGCAGAACCCAGCGCTGAGTTTTTGTTGTCGGGGCTGGCTCTGTGTTACTCTGCATTTATCCATCCTAAATGTCATCTTCCTGTGCTACGGCCCACTCATTCAGTAGCATCAAATCCCAGCTGGCTTTTTTTTTTATTATTATTATCTTTATTTAATAATCATCAGTAAAACTTTTACTTCTTGATCTTGAACAGATTATTGATGAGCATACCTAATGTGGGGTTGCCCCACAGATCCCTAAGAAACTCCACTTGTCATCTTTCTGCATTGCCAAAACTAATTGTCTTTTGTCTCCTACTCCAGAATCAGTTTTTGGCCCATGGAAGGAGCTTCCTTTTTCACCCATGACCATCTGGCACGTTTTCCTAAAGCCCAGGCTCTGTCCAGCAGATGGCTGCTCTCCACACGCTCGGTACCATTTTCAGAGTGACATAGCAGACATCCCTGGCAAATTCCCACTCCAAAAGCCATTGACTCGTTCCTGCCGTTCCACAGTTGCCCAGATGTCCTCTGATGTCACCAGTTCTGCCGATCTGACCAGGGAGCTGGACCTGTTGGAGGGTGGTTCCCAGGTGGAGCCCTTGCTGGCTTTTTTAGACCGTTGTCACCCACCGCTCCTCTCCACAGAGAGCCTTTCCATTTCCTGCTGCTCTCGGAGAAACCTTGCTTCGGTTGACAGCCACCCTGCCCACATCCAGCCTGCCCTTCTGACTCTTCTCTTTAATTACCTTTTCTACCAGCTCTCTTAGTTCTTGTGTAGTTCTTCGACTGGAAAGTCCTACAGTGGGTCTCTCTCTGCATCCATAAAGGTATTCGGTCCCAGTACAGTGGGTCACTCCGTGACCTTTGCAGTCAGCTTTAGAAGAATTCGGTTTTGGTTCCTGATTGCTTAAAAATACGAAGAGGCTCCTCTTTTCCAGTCTGTCCATAAACATCTGATAGAAGGATTCATGTCTTAGAACCTGCAATAGTTTTATTTCCCTGTAAAGCATCCCATATGGACAGTGTCATAAATTGTGTACTCAATTATCATGCTGAACACGTGACAAGGCTGAAAAATGATCAGAAGATGTTTGATGCTCTTGCCCTTCTAGCAGTCAGCCTGAAGCTCTGTTATCTCCTCTTCTGAACTTCCACATGAAAGGCTTTTCTACCTCTGAACCAGACAGCTCCTTTCTACATTTTTAGCTGCAGAGGATCCTCAGCCCGATTTAGAAAACAGGTGAAAGAAGCAACTCACCAGACAGGCCCCTGCTCTTCCAGTGTCTGCTGCAGGCAGGAAGATGTCTCTGTCCCCATGAGGGGAAGGACCTGCAGCAGAGGACATCCTCACGACTGTCCACATCCATCACTTCTGCCCAGCCACACCAGCCACCACCTTCCCAAAAGAATAGGTGGGAATTCTGTCAAGGACTGCCATGTACCTGCCAACAGCCCAGCTCCATGTTTCATAGGAACAGCAGGCTTTTCCCGTATCAATCCCCTTTGATTTTTCATGGGAGTGCAGCACAGAGGCAGGTGACCCACTCGTGATCACCCACTGAGGAATGGTGAGCCTGCTTCTGCCAATTTAAATACTCAAGTCACAAGTGACAGCAAACAGCACGTTCAGCATGGATCTAGACAAAGTCCTGGGGGCCAGCACACATTAAAGATGGAAAACGCACCGTGCTCAAGCCAGTACTTGTTTAAAAACTCTCCTGGTCTCCTGCAGCTTATGGCAAGTGCTTCATTTGTGTATTGGGAGATAGTTATCCAGCCACTGTGATAAATCTTGCCCAAAATTCATTATTTGCCATTCTCATGCCTCAGCAGGCTGTGCCCCAAGACTATGACTTTGAGCAACCGTGTTCTGCTGCCCCTTGTGTCACTATTGATAGATTTGATAGGCCACCTGCCTTTTTAATCCCCTAATCTCTGGTTTCTTCTTTTTTCTTTTTCCTTTTTGCTCTAGCACAAGCCCCTTTACCCCCTCCCAGCCCATTACAGGTTGGCTGCTTGGGAAAAAGAGCACTGCCAAGCACAACCCCGTGTTAACAGGCCAGCAGCTTTCTATAAAGGGGACTTTTGGCTGAAGATTTGGTACTTACAGCATTAGGAAGGCTGTCCTACTAAATATGTCTTTTCTTAGCGCATATGTCCTATTAAAGCTGGTGTGCCACCTTGAGAACTGGCAGGATGCCACACTGACACATGGGCATGGTGGTACACTCTGTATAAGCCTGAAATGTGCTTGCTGAGGGTAAGATTCCAAACCTGGGACACTGCAATGATATTTTTTGGCTGCCACCCTCACAGGGAAAATCCAGAGCCAATGGTTTCTATGCTCACTAACCCCCAACGCTCAGTTTTAGGCATCTCATGGCTGACTAATGGCGAGAGCAAGACTTAGGCAATTCCAGCTTACCTCAGTGCCCCTGAGCAGTATTTCTGCCAATGCAGAAAACTCAGCAATAATGTCCTTCCCCCCTCCACCCCTCCCATGCTGGGGCTGGTCTGCAACACTTGGGACGCCATACACAAGCAATCTGCAGTGAAAGTTGCCTTCCACTGTTGAGAATTCAACAAAACCCAACATTTATACAGCTGAAAGCAACCAACTCTGCTCTCGGGCCAACTGGAAAGAGGAAGGAAGAAAGAGAGGGGTCAGCTTCAGTTCTGAAGCCCTGCCCATGGGAAGAGGGACGCAGGGATTTAGATCTGGCAGAAGTTTCCAGACCATTGCTTGCATTGCTCATTTTCTACAGAATTATCCATGAGGAAACTTGCACTGTTTGAACTTGACCAGTGGTAAGAGGTTGCGTTGCTGGGAAGCTCTGGGAGGGAGCACAGCCTATCCCAATCTCTTCTCCTGCCCCAAACAGTAACCAGTGAAACCACCCCACCCGGCCCATCGGAATTCCAACCCAGGCATGCATATCACTTGCTTTAGGGTGGAGATCTCTCCCTGTACTTAGGGTTTCCAAATTACCCTTTGTCTTGCAGATGACAATTACTTCTCCTACTGTCTCTGTAGGGTCCTCCCATTCTAAGTGCAAAGTGGCAGCACAGTAGCTTTGGAGAGGTTTATCCAAGTCATGCCAAGTCTTTCTCCTGCTCCTGGGAGGCTGTAGAAGCAGAAGGATGGCCTTGTCTACAGAAAAAATAAAAAAAAAGAAAAATGTTGACATCATGGGCCAAATTAGCAACCAGTACAAACTACCACTGCTCCACTTACTTCAGTGGCACTGTTAGTCTCCTGCCCAGCCCTGTGCTTGTCCTAGGCCTGGGGTACGGCAGGAAAACCCCTCTCACACAGGCCCCTTTACTGGTCAGACAGCCTGAGGGGTCCGGGTGTCCACCACAGCCTGTCTCCCAGCCCCAGGGCAGGGCAAGAGCCAAGCCCCTGCTGTTGATGCTCAGGACTGGCACTAGGACAGACAACCCAAATCACTGCCGCACACGGTGGCCTCCTCCCTTGCTCTGGGTGGTGGTAGGAGCACAAGACATGAACACATTTGCGGTGCAATCTACTTACCAAAGTCCAGGAGCCAAACAACCAGTTAGCCTAGAGACACAGCTCTTGCTTCCAGGCCTTACAGACATGTGGATCTGGTTTGTCTTGCCTTCCCTCTTTCATTTGGTTTAAATAAACTAGCACTAAGGGCAAACCATGAAGGAGAGGGATGCTTAAAAATTCTGCTTTATAAGTACACCACCACGGAAGCTAACTGCAATCACACATGTACTGCTCCCTCAGATCCAATTCACATAATTCAAGAGATTTATATACATTTTAGAATCTGATAATTTTATTTCTTATCAAAAGCAATTAAGACTGACTTTTACAACCTATTTGCAACCGCTGAAATTCTTGGTTTTGAAGAGCTTTTGCACAGCAGACCTGCCCCTTCCTACCAGGCAGTTGGGTTAATTGCTAGCAGCAGACGAGGAGATGTTGTAAGGGATCCCTGCAGACAGACACCCTGAGAGGGAGGGTGCTGAGGACAGAAGGGCCTGTAGCAGCACGCCAGCTCGTTTAAGCAGCGCAGCGGTCAGTAATTACTGAGCCCGTGCACTCAGCAACCCCACGTGCTGATAAGGCCAGCTCCATACGTGCTGCCAAGAAAGTGCCACCATGTGCAGTGCCACGGTGGAGCCAGAGGAGCTGCCACCAAACTGCCACCAAGGGCACCAGGCGAGAAGGCCTGACCAAGAGCCAGGAAGCAAACAGGGACCTGCTGAAGGATTTGTAGCCGCCTGGAGGGCAGAGCAATCAAGTTTGCAAGTACTGGTGACTCTGCTGCTCACTCACGTGGTGCGAGGTGGTGTCCTCATAGTGAGCTCCACTACTGCTATGAAAAGCCCAGGTCAGGTCAACATAAATATTCAGGGAGCCATGAATGCCTTGATTCATCTGCTGGGATTTCCCACAAGTCTTGTGTGCCCTTATCTGATTCCTCATCCTATGTTGTAGCTGTTACAGATCCAGTAATTAGAAACACTGCAGCCATTCCCATCCACTCTTTTGAAGAGCTGCTTAGGACTGCCTCTGGCACACTGAGATTCTGCACACACACACACTCCATGGTACAAGCATTAATTTAACCCGTTAGAAATGCTGTTTCCCACTTTGTCAGCACAGGCAGCCTACTAAGGAATGTGGAATATACTGCTGCTTCTGGGAGAAATGTATAGACTGATGGGGAAAATCACTAAAGTCAAAGCTAGGAAAGGCTAATCCAACCCTCCTCATGTCAGCTCTATCAATAATGGGATATGTTATTAGGGCTATCCCTACTTTTTTAATGTCATCTTTATGAAGGAGAAATGGTTCAGATTCAGACGACCTCAGGAATTTGCTGAATTCACGGCAGGTCAGCTGAAGTGGATCTTTCCTGTCCTCTCATGGCAGAGCAACAGCTCTACCTCATCAGGCCTTAAGTTTCAGGAGGACCAGCAGTGGGTCCCCAAAAGGTGACCTTTTAGACCCTTTAAAATGTGACCAACATACAATTAATAACATGTGAACTACTTTAAGGGGGTATGTCAAGAAACTCCAGTCCCACTGCCCTTTTTCCTGTCAGAAAGAGAGAGGTTTGATCTCCCTCTCTCACCAGGAACAATGACCTTCCTTTCCGTGCCTTCAGGTTGTGTCTCTGAATTAAGACGATATTAACAGAGGCTCTGGGGAGTTTCCAAGGCACAAGGAGGTTTTCAGGTGAAAAGCCTGAGATAAAAATGCTAATTTTTATTAGTGTTCTCTACAGTTTCTAATGTTTGGGTTTCTGCGTCATGGGGAAATGAGCCCTTTTGTCTGTCTTCAATCTCGGCCATTCAAGACCGATAACTCTTAGAGCAGTTCTTGGATTTGCACGTTTAGCTGCTGCCTGGAGAGAAGTCAATGATCTGAGAAAGCCTGAGGACTTCACTCAGATTACACGCTGGTGTAGTAAACAGTTAATTTTACTGAAGTCCCAGAAAACAGTAGAAGAATTACTTTTTTTAACCAAAGGGCTCATACAGTCATTTCTTCCCTCAGAGCTGGTACCTGCCCTGTCTCCCAGTGGCGCTACGGCTCAGGCAGCCCAGGAAATCTCACAGAAGCCAACATCCCTCACCCCACTCCCTCCAAAACCAGCCACAACACTGACAAACTCACACTGGCCAGGTGTGCTCTGCTGAAACACCTTCTTCCTAAACAAGGTTTCAAGCATATTAACACAGGGCTATGAAAATTCAGGAAAAAAAAGTGACCTTTTGTGGTTTCCTCCAAGTAACGTCCCCAAATAAAATACTTCAGCAAAAAAATACCTGTTCTTGACTAAATCATGTTCCATTAAAAGAAGCACAATTGCTCTTACATTGGCGCCTTTTTGTGCAGCCAGAGGGTTAAGTCACCTCCAGGCTGGAGCAAAGCCAAGTTTTGTAAGGGGCAAGTCATCTGCTCTCTGGTGTCCGGCTGCAGAAAGCTGCCTGGAAGCCCTGGCAGATCCTCGGCGCTGCCAACGACAGCATCTCTCTGGAAGGGATGGACGATTAGGCTCCAGCCCCACGGGGTGATTGGCAGGATATGGCATAAATCCCATCACCTAAATGCTGAGGCATTTAGATATTAGTGTTTAATGAGCTGTTTGGTTCCATTTAGCTTCGTATTGCTTCTAAGTATTTCTGTGCGTTCAACCATGGAAATTGCAACAGCACAGTTTATTACATGAACTTCTCAAAGAATCTTAAAAGCACAGGAATACTGTAGCAATGAACACTGCAGCAATAATATCTGAGAATGCAAAGGAAACCTGTGAGTATTTCAATAGAACTGCCATTAGAGTGACTGCAGCATGAAAATTAATCAGTCATCTGTAGGTTGGTTGAGTTATCTTTATAAACAGTTGGTTTGCAGACTGAGGAAAGTGGGATACCATGAAATCCCTGATGTGTAAAATAGATCTGAAATATTTCCCACACTGCTTGTCTGACTTAAACCCAAGCTGCAAGTGCCTTTGTGTGCCCTCCATAAACACTAGCCACAAACACAGCCCGTGAGTCTGCCTGGCAATGAGACTGCAGCAGAAACACGTATGAATGAAGGTGGAGCGGGGCCAGCACCAGTGCCCTGGACATGCTGCACTGGGAGGTATGAGTTGGGGGTTAGCCCCGGCAGCGCAGCTTCCCCAGCCCCTCGCTCGCTCCCCACAGCAGGGTGGGTAGAAGTGCCAAAACTGGAGGTTTCAGATACAGGCAGTTTAACAGGTAAAGCAAAGCAGGAGGAGGAAGTCCTTCTACACCCCCCACTGCAGGCCTTCCCCCCACCCCAGTTCAGCCGGGCTCCATCACGCCCAGCGGTGGCTGGGGAAAACGAACGCCATCCCCCCCACACGTCCCCTTCCTCCTCCTCCCCAGCCCTCACTGCTGTGGTCGGGGATATCCCCCAGGCAGGGCTCCTGCTTGGGTCCCCTCCCAGCCCCTGGTGCCCCCTGGCCCTCACTGGTGGGGAAGGGTGAGGAGCAGAGAAAACCTGGGGCTGTGTGAGCCCCCTCAGCGAAAGCGAAAACATCCCTGAGTTACCAACACAGAAATCTACTATGAAAATATATCTGTACCCAGACTCTGGAGATGTAGACAATTTGTGAGATACAGTATCTCTCTTCAAAACACAGATTCAGAACCTTCTAGCAATTATCATAGAATACTTTGGGTTGGAAGGGACCTTTAAAGACCATTCCGTGCCACCCCCTGCCATCCCCTGGGCAGGGACACCTCCCACCAGACCAGGTTGCTCCAAGCCCCCTCCAACCCGGCCTTGAACCCCTCCAGGGATGGGGCAGCCACAGCTTCTCTGGGACAACCTGGGCCAGGCTCTCACCACCCTCACACCAAACAACTTCTTCCCCAGATCCATCTCCATCTCCCCTCTTTCAGGGTCAAACCCTTCCCCCTTCGTCCTATGGCTCCCCTCCCTGACCCAGAGTCCCTCCCCAGCTTTCCTGGAGCCCCTTTAGGGACTGGAAGGGGCTCTAAAGTCTGTACTCTAGGAGCCTTAATTGGAGATGGACCTCACTGATTACTCACCAGCTCCTTTTCCAAGAGGTATCACTGAACAACCTCATAACAGCAGGTTTTGTCAACCCCAAGCATTTTGTGCACACAGAAAAAAGCACTTTGTGAGTTGGTATCACAGGGGTATCTGGTGATAGCTGTCATAACAACCAGTATAACCTACACACTTCTGTAAGTATATCCAGAAGGCTGACAAAAGCCATCTAGATGTCTTGCTACTTAGGCTTAACGTTACAAAAGAGTTCTGGCGTGGGATTAGAAACAACAGCTAAGAAAATCCATATACCAAAGCACTCATGGAAGCACTCAGTGTAAGTCTTTCAAGGAGCTCCAAGTGGCACTTCACCTTTGGTTGTGAAGTCCATGTGGGACCCTTGGCACAGCATCCCACCAGCCAGCCACTGCAAGCAGCAGGGACAAGGGAAGAAGAGGGAACAAAGGAAACAGAGAAGAAGAAAAAGAGATGAAGGGATTAGCTAGAGGAGAACTGGGAGGAGTGTAGTGAGCAAAAGGGTGAGTAGGAGGAAAATAAATCTGAGATGTAGGCGGGTGAGAGGTACATAAAGCCATGAAGATGATACCAGATTACAGAGTCGTGAGTCAAACACTGAAGCATGAAACAAGTCTACAAAGGGTATCCCAGATTCTTCCAATTCACACAAAAACTTCTGCAAATAACACTCTCTGCCAGAGATATGTTACACAAAATCAATATTCATCTTTGTGGGTTAAGTAATGTTTGAGGAGTGACTCACACAGCTGATATATGTATGTGAGCCTGAGTTGGTTCCACGGGTTCAAAACGTGCACAAAACACAATAAAGGAAAAGAGGGGGATTAAAAACTGTGCAAAACGTAAAAACTGAAATTGTTTTGAAAAGTCTCACCCTGAAAAAGGAGGAATTCACACGGGTCACACTTACGTGCCAGACAGGTCCAGTTTTTTGGGATCTGGCCACTGTCCCCCCTGCACTGCCATCAGCTCTCCACAACTTTCCTCCAGCCTTGGTTTTGCCCCCTCAGTATCTGGTACTTGTGTAAGCTGGAGTGGGGAAGTCTTTTCCTAAACATGCCTGCAAAACAGGGAATAACAGAAATGACCTTTCTGTTAAAACGAAGGCCACACACACACAGACAGAGCCTGGGATGGCCATGGCCACGGGGTGGGCCGGGGCCAGGCTGGGGCAGCAGCCCACTGAAAAACAAGCTCTCCACAACAAATGGAGCAGCCTTAGGCTCTGGAAAGGAATCAGTTCAATCCACTCAACCTTTGGATTACACTCATGGACATTTCTTTCTTCATCGACCATACAGGGGGCTCAGACACTTAACCTGGCAAAAAAAATATGGCCAAAACCAGATGATGTGTGAAACCTGTGATGTTTTCTCTTGACTGAAAACCTTATCTGCACATACTATTTATTTCTGTAAATTTAGACTTCTTTACAGCATCTCCTAAACTTCTTGGCCTCAGGGACAGCAGCCAACTCCAATTTCTCCCCAGAGCACCAAATGCTCACATCTGTAATTATTCTTTCTATGGCTCACGTTTACGTGGGCTGTTTGCCTCTCATGAACCACGGCCTCTCAGAGCACTGCTGCTCTGCAAACCACAGCTTTTCCAAATGCCATCCTGTATTAAATACCGTGTGGGACTTGTCCAGCATTCTGAAGCTGCTCATCCTCTCGGCTCCTAAAAAATATCACTGAATTTTTAGACAAATACAGATCTTGGTTTCCTTTGTTGGGTGTGTTAGTGGGTATTTTGCTTCTCATTTCAGAGCCTCTGTAGAAATGAAAGTGATTCAGGATTTCAGTCCATATTTATATTCTCCCAATATTCTCCTCCAGAACTAGAGCCAGCATTTTCTCTGAGAGGCTTTTGAGACTGGGATTAATTTTCCTAACCTGTAAGTGGCCTCTTATCTTGGCCACTCAGTCCTTGCCCTGATGATGTGCAGGCTCAAAGCAGCAGCGGCAGCATCGCTAGCTGTATGGCCTGGGACTGCAGGCCTCTTGGCTGCCTTCTGCTCCATCCTCGCCCTCTGGAGCTCCTGGCCCTGGCCCTGCTGACCCTGGACCATGTGTATGCAGCAGGGGAGATGGTTTATCCATCCTGCAAGAGCAGAAATGCTGCACATTCACACCAGTACCTTCTGGCAAGTATTCCTTCAGTGTTACCAGAGCACATCCATCATTTTACCTGAAAATAAGACCGAGATTGTAATCAAGCCTACTAAAATAACGACCGGTCTAAGCTGAAGAGAACACAGTGGCTGCAGTCACGAGAAAGTGCCTTTGGCAGCCACAAAGCCTGTGGTAGCAGCAGCAGAGCTGGGGTGATGGCAGGGTGATGCTGCAGGGACTGGGGAAGGGCTGGGGAGGGCAGGAGCAGAGCGAAAGGACAGGTCTGTGCCTGAGCAACTACAGGAACGGGCTGCAAAGCCACCAAACACCTTTGATGCAGCTCCCAGGAAAGAGAGCAGAGGTGTCTGAAGCACAGCTCACAAGGGGCGATTTCAAACAGGCTGCTTGGCCAACCCAAATCTCCTCCACCACCCCTTGCTGAGGAGCTGTTGCACAGACTCCTCCTTCTCCTCCTCGTAAGCATTTGGGAATGGCACCAAGGCAAGCCAGGACTTTCTGCCCGATCTGTTCTTGGCAGAGCAGCGAGGTGTTTCGTTCAAGGACTGTGCCACCCAGCTCTCTGCTTCCAAACCCAGAGCAGTAACTGGGGCTCCCTCTACGAGCACGTTCTGCTAGCTCAGAAACAAACCAAAGCACAACTACAGGCTCTCTCTTGAAGGATAAAACATCTCCAGCCATTTGCACTTACTCACTCTGCTCTAGGTTATGTTGCTGGCTTGGGGCATAACATTTCCAGTGGAAAAGTGGGGGAGATGAACTACTCTGAAAGCCTTGCAGGATTTTATGTCAGTATTTTCAGGCTGGATTTGAATGGCCTTTTCTCCTCCACAGATTCAATTAATAAGTACAGGATAGTGAGGTGTAGTAAAGCATGATTCTAAAAGGAACACGGAGTTATCACCTCCTTGAGTTCAGTGATACAAGCGAGAAGGTTGATTGTGAAATTGCAAGCTGGGGAGAAAGATAAACAAGCTTAGGCCAGGTTTTATGGCTTTGCTGGGAGGAGCTGAACTTTAGTGCACTTGTGCAGCCACTTGGGATGCACCAGTGTGCTGGCCAGCTGCTGGTACCGCGCCACGGAAAATCCCTATGAGCCTGCTCGGCGCCTCAGCTCAGGGTTCGGGTCTCTGTGTGAGCCCACCACTAACCTCTGAGATAAAGCCTTTCTCTCCTTTCACCTCCTCAGGCACTGAGCAGAGCTGGGACAACAAACAGCAGTTCTTGTGAAACAAGAGGAGTATTAAAAGCACTGTATCCCGAGCTATTCCCTCCCTGTTCTTGAGTCTGCTTAGCGCTCCCCGTGGCACAAGTGCTCAGGCACTAGAACCATAAACCCAGGAGAACTAAAACTCCTCTGCTATTTTCAAAGATGAAACATTGTGTGCTGCAGGAGGGACAGGGTGTCAGAAACCCGGGAGGTTGATCTTTCCGGATGAAATTCAGTCCTGACTGGCTAAAACGTCACGTGGAGACTGTTCTCCTGGCATTTCTGTGCTCATCTCCATCTGGTGTGCTTGGAAGAAGAGCCAGAAGAAGGCAGGGGGTGACACCTCTTCCTGCCAGAAGACCCTCCAGGTCACAGATAACACCAATGGCAGGACATGCTCTTCAGGGATCACGGATCTCCTCGACTCAAACAACCCTCAGAAGAGCAAGCTCCTCCTCTGCCACAGAGAAGATTTATCTACAGACACAGATATCTCATCAGCGTGGAAGATGTACAAATCCATTAGAAATACTGAGTCTTAAGCTGCCTCAGGTTCAGCAGGTCTGCACTTCTGTACCAGAGAAAGATGGTTTTGCTCGCCTGTTGTTTGAATCCTGAACAGTCTTTTCTGCTGACACTGAGGGGGGTCTGGCAGAGGGAAGCTGGGGACAGGACGTCACACTCTACTGAAGTCAGGCTCTTCAGACCCCCTCTGCTGAGACAATTCTGAGCAAGATGGTTGCCATTTACATGCTGCCAAACACATAGAAAATAGTAAGGTACACATGAAACGTTTGTGCCATTATTTCCTTACCGGCTATTTCCAGTGACTTGTAGCTCTGAGGCCTCCCAGCAGCGTGCTGGGGTCTCCAGCTGGGGAGCATCCCTACAGAAATGGAGCCTCAACTTTCTGGGAAAGAAACACAGGAGCTGGGAGGCCTCTGTGAGGCAAACACTATCTGCAGGAACGTGAATCAGCCTGAACCTAAACTTCTCCATATAGAGATGAACAGGGTGAACTACAGGGAACCTGATTCACAGCCTCCCCAAGCAAGAGCCACGAAAAATTCTCCAGAGATGTGATAAATTATTCTAGAATACGTCTTATAACGTGACATTTGTGTGAGCCTTTGCAGGTAATTTTCTTGCTGAGTGGGAGGAGGATTAGTAAAGAGAGAAAAAAGCCATTAATTAACAAGACTGAAGACCCAGTACCTTGAAACCTGACGCAGGCAGAGCTCTGCAGGTGGCCATACATCTTTACAGAGTCAGCACAGATTTCCTTACTGCACACCTATGATTGTCTGTCTCATAAAGCTGGTCAATCATATGAACTGCATTTTAAATGAGCTTAAATAAAAATATTGGGTGTTTTAAAACTAAAATATCCCAAAGCCTGTAGCTTTACCCACCCATTGCAAGCACCTGAGCAAAACCTCTCCAGCTTCGAAGCAAACAAACGTAGCCCTCCCGTTTTCCAGAACCCCTCATCCTCCTTTAAAATTGTGAATGAAGAAAAGCTCTGGAATGAAATTAAGTTTTCCTGACGTCATGTTGCACCACAGCAATGGTACAGTAGGTTTCTCCCTCCATGAGCACCCCAAGTGCACGGGTGCAGCCCCGCCAGATGATGAGCTGGACACCTGAGATGGACCAGTACAGCCAAGCAGCAGCAATAGCTGAAATAATTGAAATACATCCACCCTTGAAGTGAGCTCAGTCAATAGATGCTAACTCACCAAATCCAATCATTCCATGCTTCCTCCTGTCAAACTTGGGAAAAAAGGGTCTCTTCCCAAGACACTGCATTTAAGCAAATCAGCAAAGAAAAAGAAACCACATGCTTATGCCTGTGCACACATAAATATATTACTGAGTATTTTTGGGTGCAAATAGCAGCACTTTTGGAGAAGTTGCAAAAATGTAATGCAGATGTGTCTACATTAGAATTGCTGACATTCTTGTAGAGCACAACACATAAAGCATAAATCACACTTATCAGAAATTCAGCACTTTGGCACTTCTACCTTGCTTACTTTGGGAGTTTAATCAAATGAACGCTATCAACTCTAACATCATAAATCAGCCATTTTATAAGTAATACTTAAAGTAATTACTTAAAGTAATATGAGTGAAGGAATTTCTAGATAGCTCATGCTTCTCTACATATTAATTTTAAGTCTTGAATTTACTCCAAATGCCTACTGGAAAAAACAAATCAAAGGGAGATACATCTTCACTGTGTAGATGTCTGATAATAACGAATTCTCCTTTATTACAGCACTATCTGATTCTCTCTGCTTTACAGTTCAAGAGCACCCTACAAAAGTCCAGTGTTCAGAGCCAACACAAAAATGATGGCACGCTGCAGCACTGTGTACAAAGGCTCCAAACACCATCTCCAACCCATATGAAGCTGCTGATGAGCCCAGATGGGACAGTCCAAGTTCTCCCAGTCCTAAGGGATGGGCTAAGGATTACAAGGGTGAGCAGAGCACCCCAAGTCCCAACAGCTGTCAGCGCTGCTGATGGGCAAGTACAACCTCTGCCTCCCCACAGCATGTCCTAAAACCAATCTTCCCTGCAGCTCAGGGAACTTAATGTGAGCTCTGCAGTCCGACTTCTTTTCTGGAATACTCTCCCCTTAGCTTCTGGCTTCAACCATGTCTATAGGGAACAGCATTTTAACCTCCATAAAGCACCTTTCTGTCAAGATGTGACACACAGAAAGAGGATAAAGACCCAAGTAATTTATTTTCACTGTGCATGAAGTTAAGTCCATCACGTCAGTGCTTCCTGTCCTGTTGTACTTTAGCAAAGACCAAACAGCTTTTTTAACTAGAGTGAAATGGGTGCAAACTTGCCATGGCTGCTTGAAACCCTTGGGCTTCATGGGCTAATTGCTAACAGCACAAAACACAGAGCCCACCCCCCTGCTGACTCTCCTACGTACATGTGTTAAAGTTAGGCACACAGCACAGCACCCACAAAAATGCTCCACAGCCTGCAGAAGAACCACAGAAGGCAGAGGACAGGAAAAGAAGAAGGATGCTGTGACCAGATTTTTAGAAAGCCTATATGTGGCCACTGTACTGTAAAGTCTCTAAAATATATATAGCCATGGCTGCTGATACAAGCCCACTCACGAAAATGTTACATAAAATGACTCTGGAGAGGTTGCTAAAAGCAGTAACTTCCCTTAAAAACAAACAAACTGAGTCACTTTCACATGGCACGTCTCTGGTAAGAGAGTGAGATGCTGCTACGTGATGGATAAACACCGTGACTCCGAGAGACAACTGCATCCCCAGCCTTTGGGGGATGCTGCCCTCGGTACCGCCAACCCAGGCTGGTCACGGGCACAGTGGGGGTTCCTTACCCCTTGCCCACCCCCTCCAGAGAGCCCTTGTTAGAAATCTCGGTGAAGGTAGGATTTATCACAGTGTGGGACGTGCTCCTTACAAACTCTCCTCAAAACAGAGAAAACTCCTCATAACCTCCTATTGCTTTCACCTCTCAGATCCCTGGTATCCTGTCCAGGCCAAGAGCAGGACTGTAGGGTACGAGCCCATGATGCAATAATCCATTAAGAGCATCCGGATGCACAGCCTGCAGCCACAACCACCTCTCCTTGGTAGTCTTCTATTTAGTCTCCATAATCATATTCAGTGCCTGCCAGAGCGCGCGGCAGCATTTAAGTCACTAAAATTACTTTACTAGAACATATCTCTTGGAATTGCTTTAAGGATTATTTAATGTTTGTACAATACTTTGAATTTGTAAGTAATATTATTGCTTTAATACCTTCCTTTCTCCTGGGGGATTCCACTGTTACAGTGAATTTTCATGCAATTACTGCTAAAATTGCCTGGCAGACTAGTTTCTCCCGTGTTTCTAGGAGGGCAGCAAGTCAGGAGTGCACTAATAACCAATGTATTCCATCTGGGATAAGACTCCTAAGTAAACCCTGCACAAAGGACCCGATGAATAACGCTACAGTAATTCCAGCTCATAGAAGGGCCTCCAACCGTTGCTGCAGGGAAGCACAAGACGGATTCCCTTTGTGAGCTCCATGAAATAATAGCAGGGTTTTGTTGCCGCTTCACTCAAGCCAACATACATTACCTTCTCTCACAAAGTAGGAAAGCAGCAAATTACCCAAAATGTGCTCAGTTTTGTGCACCCAACAACGCAGGGCACAAAATCAATACTATACAAACCCAATTGCTCCGAGATGAACAAGGAAACGCATTACGTGTAAGCTAAAGCAGAATAATGCTCCCTTCAGGAAAGACACCTCTGAATCACAAAAGACAGCTTGCTGCACAGATTGCAGAGAAGAAAAGTGACAGTCAGAAAATACTGAGGTTTGATTTGCGGAAACACAGACTCACAGGGAGGAAAAAAATGGAAAGAAAATCTTTTTACAGGAAAAAAACCTCAATAAAGGCAGACTTCTGTGCACTCTGCCAGCAAAACTTTGGTTTTCAGAGGTGTCCAGAGATTGGTTCTGTAAGAAAATCTAAGGCCTAGGGTAAAACCAGAAGTCTGTAAGACAAGACCAAGGCATTCCCAACTTCTGTGGTTTTTAAGCAGCTGAACAAAGAGCGGTGCTCGCACAGGGCAGGGGCTGCAGAGCCGGTGCTCAGAAAGACAGTATCTCCACCAGCAAATCTCTGGTTCCCACTGAAATACCAAAGGGGAACCCAGGCAGGAATGAAGCTCCTGGACACTTGGCTGGCTCCAGGATGAAATCATTTCAGCTCTTCTGGGGAACAACCAAAAAAAAGAAAAAGAAATGATCTTTGCTGAAAACAGTATGAAATACTGAATTACACACCCACATGGCAATACCCCCAAAGGCCCACGCCGGGTCCCATCGAGGTGCAGGAGTAACAAACACCTCCCCATCTGCCAGGGGTTCAGCCATGGCTGGCGCAGGGTTCTCCCCTGTGTCGCTTCTCTCCCTCTCTGCTCTCCCCTGGGGAGCTGGCAGAGGCAGAGCCTGACGGTGGCCACGGGCAAATTCCCCTCCTCAGAAAGGGAATGCGATGAGAACCCGCACAGAGATCAGGTCACTCGCTTTTCAGCTCCTTGGTCTTCTCCAAGAGCCCTTCATTTCCAGACATTTCCGTGAGAGAGTGAGTACATCCTGCTATTCTGAATTTCACCTTGAAACCAACAGCACTGGTAATTTCACAGCCCTCAGGAGCTCACAGATGCATTTATCCAAAGCATGCAGGACTTCCATCCCCTTCTGCCTCCTGACCTGAAGTGACAGTGAATACATCTAACGCTTTAAAAGCATTATTTTAAAACTTCACAGCCAAGACTCTCCCACGTGTGCAATGAAGGTAGCTGTCTTGAGGTTCAGGTATTCTGTACTTAGTGAGGCTGAATCTCCTGTCCCTCAAAAGTCTGGCTTCCTCTGAGTGTCTTAAAACCTTCAAAGCAAATAACAATTATTTTCCAAAACTACTTAACACGACAACTGGATCTTATTGCAAATCCAGAGGACCACATCTTGACACATCATACCTGTCATCCCACTCATTCAAGGAAAACCCATTTTATACTGCATAAATCCAAGCTGCTGCTGAAGTGGGTGCCCCCACCTGCCCTCTCCTGGGCTCTGCTGATTCCTACCAGCCCCTTACTCTGGGGCACCCTTTGGGCAGCCCTGTGGATAAGCCACGCTGGCAACTCATCCAGCTGAAGCCTTTTTCTCAGGGTGGAGAGATTAAATTTGCTTTCGGGCTGGTCACTCAGCAGATCCAGTGCATTGCACGGATGGGCAGAGCCAGCAGCCGCTGCAGGGACCGGCAGCCCGGCCTCCTGGGCGAGGGGGCTGCAGAAATGCTGGTGTGCCCCTGGCTCTGGAGCACACTGCGCTCCTCGGGGAACTGCAGCAAGGAGCATCATCCAACCTGCCAGCGCCCAGCAGCCTTGCAGCGGCGTGTGTGGTCCTCCATCTACGGGCCAGAGCGAGCAACAGCACTCGCAGGGGAAGCAGCAAGGCCAGGAGACATTATTCCCTCCAACAGCCAGCAACAGCACCAGGGACCTGGAAAACAGCTGGAGTCGAGGGTTCCTTCTGTGTCTGCCAGAAACACCGAGTCCTGATTTCACAACTACATCCCTGTGAGGAAAAAGGTGCCCTCCCCGTGTCAAACATCCCTGGTTCACTTGGCTGGGAAGAGATCTTCACAGAAACAGCTGTAAAACCCATGGGTGTGTGTTATTGCTCATCCTGTTAAGGACACTCATTTTCACAGAGTGAAGCTTTTGGCGGAAAAAAACCCATCCCAAACCAAAAAAAAATCTTGCAGAACTTCAGAATGCAGTTATTAGAATTTTTAAGGTTGTGGCACAAAATGACACCACCCCTTTTCTTGATTTAGTGACTAATGCTCCATCTGCAGTCACATTACTATTTGAAGAGGTATGAAGGCATGGGTACTCATATACCCTGAGAATCATCTCTAGACTTCTGCCTACTATTGATTTGCTGGCTCCTTCACTTTTAAATATTGACTTTCTGACACTGAATCTTCCAAAGCTGAGGCAGTAAATGATCAGGACTCAGCCCCTTTGACATTCAAACAAGGCTTAACTTAGGGAGACCTCTACTCTATTGATTTTGCCTGAAAGCTTTTAATTTAAATAGTGAAAAAAGGCAAAAAGAGGAAAAAAAAATCATAAATATTACAAGTGCCTCACTTCCAACGTGAGCTCTGAGGAAGAAATGGTTAAACACTGATTCATTCTTTGGCTTCAACGTACTGAGCGATCGACTAAAGCAAACTGCAGTGAGAGGGGAGGGAAAAGTAGGGAAATATGTAAAAAATATATGGTATAAGGAGATGGACTGCTTTGGGGCACTCAAACCTCTCTTCAGATCTGAACCAGCAAACACCAAGCACAGGTTAGGAACGCTCACTCTCAGCCTCATTTATGCTTTAGGTATAAATTGTTCCCAAGCTGCAGAATTCAGCTTCTGGTTCAAAACTGAGGAAGGGCTCCTGTACCCCAAAAGCTGACCCTTCCTCAGATACAGCAATTGCTATTAAAGGCAGCTACTACCTCTGTTCAAGCCCCCTTTTTCTTTGAGCTTAACAACTACAGACATAAGGTTGTTGTTGTGATCACAGGATGGGTACAACTGTATTTTTGATAACGGCATCGCTTCGGAGGGGCTGGTGCCGACCGGGGCCATCACAAATTGTGCTGTGGGATTCAGCCCAAATCTCTGCCAGGCTGGATGGGAGCCACTTGGAAAACACAACCCCGGAGGAGACATTTCTGAGCCAAGTTATCAGAGCAGGTCTGGGTGAAAAAACCACCACCAAACCAACCCAAACCCGTGCACTTTGCATGCAATTGTTCCGTACAGGACAGTGTGTTTTTCCATGAAGCTTTTAGGAAGCATGGTCACTGTCAGTAAAAGTTCCCATCTTTGAGAAAAATACTACAGCCAAATCTTCATCTGCGTCAGGAATAGTTTAAATCAGGGTATTTTAGATCGATTTAGATTAACCTTTATGAGCACTAAAAAAACCCCAACCTGTCCAAGGCTGCCTGTGAATTAACAACATAAATGTAACCCTCAATCCAGAAATCCTGTAATCCTCCATTTTCAAAACAGGCAGACCAGGGCACCTTTCACATTTTAATCAACACAGAAACACAGGCTTATTTTAGCATATGGTGTTGTCACAGCCATTTCAAAATGACTGTCTCAATGACTTTTGCTTGCAGATTAGCTAAAAGTTATAGAGAGCGTTTTTCTCCCCACTTGGGTTAGTTGGTAGAGAGCCCAACAGCAAGATGAACAGGGAGAAGATTGTTTCCCAGCACAGCCTAGGAACCAGAGAGGCTCCAGTCTGGAAATTCCAGTGGCTTGGGGTCAGGCTGTCAGAGGCACCTACAGCCTCGGGACCCCTAGGATATCAACAGGGCCTGGGGACATCATGCTTCCCCAAACACGCAAGCAGGAGTCCTACCAGCTGATGGCAAGAGTTCTGTCCCCAAAGACGAAGTCTGGCCCAGAAAGAATTGCTCATCTCACAAACTTACAGTTGGTCTTTGTTTAATAAAGCCAGTCAAAGTAAACTGAGACTGTGGTGGGGTGACATGACTTTGTTAGGTGCTTATTCCCTGAAGGTAAGCCATATCCTCCTCAGCCCCCAAAAGAGCTTTTCCAGTTGAACTAGTCTCGTTTCAAGAATGGAGTTTTATATAACACGAGTAGAAAGAAAAGCCACATCATTCCCTGTTTTCTGCATATTAGGAAATGATTCAAAAAAGAGTGTGCATAAATATGGGCCACAGAAGTGCTTAACTATGTAATTACAGATATGCATAACTCTTGCTGAACAGGACAACTATTTGTGTTAGGTTCAAGTCAAGTGCCCATCAATATCTGCAACAACTAGACCTCAGGCAGGGTGAATGCTGCCTGGACACTGGGCTCAGCTCCTTAAATCCAGACCTGCTCATTGCTTTAAAACACCCCCCAACATTAAAACTGAGTTGCTTTTGTAATACTGTATCTTATTTCACACAGCTCATTCTGAAAAGGATGTTCAAAGTAAAAGACAGCCTTTGGTTTTGAGAGGCCAGAGCAATACTCAGCAAGTTTTGGGTGCCATTTCAAGTTTAGCCACAAATGACAAGTATGAGCAGAAGAAAAATAAATTCAGTATCTGTGTCTTTTTTTTTTTCCCCTCCACCAAATACAGCCACGATTCCCACTTCTCTCAAAAAAGAAACAGTGCCTGAAGCTCATCACCTGCTGGTGATGAGGATTATAGCGAAACCAAACAAACTCAGGTCATGCAGCTTTATATTCACCTTGGGGGTTGTACAGAAATCTGCAGGACATTGATGGGAAAAACAACAGACTCAAAATACTACGGTGGCTGGGCTTGTTTTCAGTTCGCTTATCTCCAAGTGATTATGTTTATTAAAAACAAACTTGCTTTCCATCCACCAGGAATTAACTGATGCCAGGGTTCACTTCTGCAGGAGACTGCAGCTCCTCTCGCAAGGCTTGAGGGACGCACCGGTTTGTTAGAGAGGGCTCATCCCTTGGCAGGACGTTCCCTGGGCTCCCTCTCCTAAACACTCCGCAGGGACGGGGACACAAGAACCGCTTCTGCTCCAGCCCTCCTGACTCCCCAGGAAATCTCAGCTTTGACGTGGCGAGTCCCAAACACTGACTAAATGGGACACCCAGGAACCATGAGGAGGAGAAGGGAAAGAGAGAAGGAGCAAGGGTGCAGAAAGGAAGGCATTTTTGAGTAGAGCAGGTTGCTGGTGTGGGGCAAAGGGGCCTGAGTGAAAGAGGAGACTGAGGGCTAAGGGAGAGGAAGGAAGCACACAGGAGGAAAATCCAGCAACAGACCACGACTGGGGCCTGCGCGTGGCAGCGGTGGAAGTTTGTTCCCTGTGCTGGCCATTTACAGAACGGCTGCTGCATTTCCCTCAAGCACAGACCAGCACTTTGTTAGGTGTAAAAAGTAGTATTTGGACAGGGCCATTAGTCACTGCTATAGCAATTAATCACTGTTAAGGGGCCCTTTTATCTCAAATAACCTTCTTCCTGAAAGGGTGTCATGCAAACCTCGCTGTGCACACAGCTACCTAATGAAAACTGATCTAGAAACCAAACATTCAGCCCTGACATGAATTAACTTCCTGAACAGAAGTGGAATTGTCAAAGGCATAAGTAAACCTCTGCCGCTTTGTTAAGCCAGAATGCTACTGATTTTTGATTTACCTCGGTTTTATTCCTGCAGGAGGAATTTGAGGCAGGTAGCAAAAGAGAAAGGTGCTGAAAGACACAGCTCTGGAATCCAGCATCACATTTTAGATCTAGGGAAAAAAAAGTCTATTTGAACAAGACATTTTCTGGCACAGGAAAATTGAGCTTTGTTGCTGCTGAAAAATAAACCAAGCAATCTCTCCCATATCTGTCAGTCCAAAACAAAGATCACTTTTATTACAGAGCAGCATCCGCAAATGGGCAGGTTCTATTCCTGTAACAGCTACTCATAAATTAATAGCTAAACCTCAGCCAGGTTCTCCCATATGTATAATGATCAGTGTTATTAGCTGAGCCTGCAGCAAGAGATCAAAAGTGATGATGGTTTGATGGTGTATTGATTAAAAACTCCAAGATACCAACCTTTCCCTCATTTTCCCTTGCTTGTACACCTGTTCAATAGGGTGACTAGCGTTACGTCAAACCGAGAACGTATGTTAAGGCAGAAACTGCATTTCTCTTTTCAAGAACAGAAGAACTCCTACAAGCAGGATGGCTGCCAGGGCTGCCACCCAAATGTAGATCCAGGACAGGTGCCTCTCTGTGCATGCAGCAGCAAAACAATAGTGCAAAGGCCTCTGAGACAGGATGACCTGACCGACAAACCCAGGATACAAACAAACCAACAAAACCTCTCAATCTCCACATTTCAAGTCAGAACTGGCAGCCAAGTACAGCAGCATCCAGGATCACACGAGTATGGTTTAGGCTTATGAAAACTCACTGAGTTAAAACTTACAGTTGGAGCTTGTCACATTTGTTTGATGAGTTCCCAGTAGGCTCTGGAGATGTTTACACTTATTTTGCTGCAGCCTGAAAGAAGAAAAACACAGTGAAGAGGACTGCAAATAGGTACAGCGTGTAGCAGAATTGCGCAATGGTCAATCCCAAAAATAACTGCTTTATTCATTACCTAATTAATGAGCAGTACTATCAGTCTCAAGTGCTAACAATATCATGACTGAGTATCCTTCAACTCTCCAATCCTTCCTCAAAAAGTTTTGGGAACCAGTCCCTTTTCAGTGTTTACAAAGGCCGAAATGCTGAAGTCCTGCTCTGGCCCTGGCCACCACTGGTACGGGGCTGGGTTCTGTCAGCCATTTGGGTCCCACAGCACTGAGCTGTGAAGCCAGGGCCTGGGGCTCCCTCAGCGCAGGCCTCTGTTCTGCCAGTGCCTGGCCTTTGTCACTGGGGCCTGGAGCTGTGTCCCTGATCCCTCACAGGGGTTCGGGAGCCACTGCTTCAGGGGGACATGGCCCAAGCCACTGCGCGAGCTGCCCCGTACCAACCTGAGAGAAAGGCTCCGCCATGGAGGCAGTCACGGCATCTCCTCTGGGTGATGGAACTGCCACCGCCACCACAGATGGCGGCACAGACACAGGCAGAGGGGTGACCCCATGGCACCCCACAGCACGTTGTGAGGAAGGGGGACGTCGAAGTCTCTTTGGACTTCTCTTTGCTCTTCCCTACCGCTACTATCAACATTTTCACCTCAGGATTCGGCTTTCAGAGCGTCGAGCCCGGGGCCCCGCCCGGCCCCACCAGAGCTCCGGGTGTGAACGCCCGCCTGTCCCGCCTCCCCCGAGGCCCAAACGGCGGGAGGAGGGCCCAAGGCCCAGAGGGGGTTCCGGGCCCATGGGTGGGGCCTGTTTCGGGCCCGGCGCCTCCGCACCCCTTCCCTGCCGGGCCCTGCTGCTGGGCCGGGCGGGGAGAGGAGCCGCAGCACCGGCCCAGGGGCAGGGGATCCCGCCGCCGCCTCCCTTCTTTCGGGCTGGGGATCCCGCTGCCGCCTCCCTTCTTTCGGGCTGGGGGCGGCGGTGCCTGAACGGGGAGGGGGCCCCTCCCCTCCTCCTGCGCGGCGGGACCGGCCCGGCCAACTGGGGGAACCCGTTTGGCCGGTCTGACGGCGGCTGCCGCGGAGAGGCCGGGAGGGAGCGAGGCTGTCGGTGGCGTGAGAGGGCCCTGGGCGGCCGAGCGACACCGGGACCTGCGCCCACAGGTGCTGCCGACCGGCAGAGGAAGAGAGGGCGGGCAGGAGCAGGGGCAGTGGCGGGGCGGGCGGGGCCGCGGCCGCCGAAACTCGGGCGGTGCGGGGGGGACCGGGGTCGGTCCCCAGCCGCGCCCGTGGGGTTGCACCGGTCCCTCTCTCCTCCTCGCCGGTAGCAAAGTCCGCCCGTACCGGGGAGCGGAGCGGCTACACCGGCAGGTATGTCCTCCCCGACGGGCTGCCCGGTGGCGGGGTAGGGCTGGGGCGGAGGGGGGGGGGTGTCCAGGATAGAGCTCTGCCACAGGAGACCTGACAAGAAATGCTTTTCTTTCTCTAAATCTCACCTCCTTCGTCTGTAGCCCGTTAGTTTGGTGGTTTTTATGATTTTATTGGGAGGTTTAGAAGCTGGAAGGCCTCGCTTTTGCCCCCTCGGGCGTGAAGGTGGCGGTGGCCGTACCTCGGGGCGATGGCGGTACCTCGGGGCCCCAGGGGAGCTCTTTTCTTTTTCCATTGGGGAGGTCCAGTAGCGCAATGAATATTCAAACGATTAAACATGTATTCAGTGGCTTCTTCAGGGGAAGGCAGGGACCAGGTGAGGAGGCTTTTGCTTGGGGCCAGCATAGGGCCCAGTCGGGACCCGTGGTGGCCCGACTGGGCCACTGGTGGCTCCCACACACTCAATGAATTACCCTCACAGTGATCCGAGTCTCTTTTTCTCTCTCTTCCACCCAAAAAGATGTGCCTCCCTTGACTGTCGGACTTCCCACAGCATCTCCCCAGCCCGAAACTTTGGGTTAAGGAAAGAAGAAGAAGAAGAATTTGCTGGGAGGTAAGGTAGGGAGGGGGACAAGTGCAGCTTAGCTGTTGTCCCCAGGCTGTTTTACTGACTTTTGTGTGGCCTTGGGTTAGTTGTTCTGCTTCTGGGCTTTTTTTTTTTCCTTTCTTTTTTAAAATTTTATTCTGCTACCAGCTATAAATAAGAAAAATAGCTTTCATGGTTGTGGGGTAATTTATTCATTAGTCAAGGTTTATACAGCCTTTAGAGCTGTAGATGTCTTGTTTAGGAACTATCATAATTCTGCAACAGAAAATACTGGAAAAGTTACTTGTGGGTTGGGAGATGAAAAGCATTTTTTGACACACATCCCCCCAAAAAAATGAGTATCTCAGCCATGTTTCCTACTGCTTAAATAGCATCCCTTCTCTTAGTCTGAATGGAACGGTGTTAAATGGTGCAGCTAATGAAGCATTTCACAGCTGGCTTGAACGTGGGCAGAAAGGTTTTGGTGCTGAAGAAGCCATACTGTACAGGCAGCTTCTGGCAATAAATAGTTTCTGGTAATGAGTAACAGATGGGTGTCTTTCATCTGGGGTGTGTGGTGGGGGGTCTGGATGTAAATGGCTGAAGGGTGCCCTGGGCAAGTCAGGGGGACCGAGAGCTAACCTGGTTCTTGTAGGGTCCCTACCTGTGTCACTGCTGCCAGAGCCCTTGGGGTTAACTCCCTGCACAAGTGTCTCCTCTTTGGCTCAGACTCGCTCATAGTTTTCTGGTTGTTTCTGGGTTTTTTTCTTTGTCTTTCTCTTCAAAGCCTGGTTCAGGTATCGAGTGGTATTTGGTCGTTCTGTGTTTTTCCTTGTCAGCTGCTGCATTGCTGTGACTGACGTTGACATTAGAGTGTGGTTGATGTTCTGTCTGTCCCGGACCTGCACTGGTCTCTTTGTTAACCTGTAGGTATCATAAAGATTATTTTTGGTAACTTTAAACTGTTCTCTTCGTTTAATTCTCCCTTGTGGGACAGACTGGGAACATTCTTGACCCTTGCTGTGCAGTTTGTGATGGTGAATTCAAACAGCCACTTACTCACTTGGCGTTGAAGCCCTCTATTTAAATTAGCAAGAACTTGTTTTTCATGCTCTTTTGTTGTTGTGGCTTTTATTTTTGATGGCATGGGTAATCATATTGAGCATGAGTGTGAATGCTACCTGCCTTTAGATATGGGTAGGGGTTTGATTGATTTTGTTTTAATTATGAGGGGGGCTTGATATTCTTCTGTGGCTGTTTCCTTTATGTGGCCTCTGCTAAATGAGGTGCTTTGTGTAGATGTAATTGAATGCAGGGTATTAGCCAGGAGCTTCTGAAACCTAACCCTGGCTCTGCCTGTGACTTACCCCATGGCCTTGGGCAAATCACTTAACCTCTCTGTGTTTCTGTACTTGTCGGGGTGAAGGACATGGTTCTCATTATAGCCCTGGGAGGCTGGTGGTGCGGGAGCTCTCAGCCCTGCTTTGGTGATGCTCAGCCGTGTGACACAGTGCTGCTGCTGCACCTTGCCTTTTTGGCAAGCTCACAAAATTACTCTGTAATGTGTAGTGGTGTGGTTAGTGCTGTGTGGTTTTTCCTTACCTGTCCTTATATGAATTAGAAATGTATTTTTAATTTGAAAGTAGAGGTGGGCAATTTCAGCAAGTTTCTGAACGCTTTTGTGGACAAATTGGTGTACAGTTATGCACAGCCAGGTGTAAAACACAAGCAACCTCTAAAAGGAAAAAAAAGAAGTAAAGGGGGAGGATAAGCAGTGTAGAGAAAGCAGAGGAAACAACGCAAGGAAAGAACCAGGTCAGTTGCCAAAGTGACTTTCTGCCCAAGAGGAGGAAGAAGAGGTAGCATGAAGGGGTTTGATGAACTAACCAGAAATATCTTTTTTTGTTAAGAAAGCTTTGCAAGGCAAGTTAATTTCAGTACCTGCCTAAAAGAAATTTTCTTTTTTTTTAATTGCATGCACATAGGCTTGTGAGGTGGAAGTCAGCCCCAGCAACCATTTTCTAACCTTGTTTTGTTACAGATGGAGCCCCATTGAAAGCCCGATAGAGGGGATTCTTCCTGACGGTACCAGCCTGTAATGCAGTCTCCTGGTTCAGTCACAAACTGCATGGGATAAAGGTCAGTCCAGGAAAAAATCTCCAGTGTCAGTTTTAGATGCTGACAGGAGAGGTGCATTGCTGTGTAATCCCCAACCTTCTTAGCAGGAAGTAACCTTGATTTTTCACAGTTAAAAATAGCTGCCTCTTTTGATAGGAGTAAGTAATCTTGAGGAAAATAACTCTATTTAAAGTTCTGAAAATCTTCCACACCAAACAATATGATTTATGTGTGCAGAGAAAGAATTATTTTTTCCTTTGTTAAAACAAAGATACGCTGTTTTAGAACATGAGTCTTGAGGGGCAGCATAACTATCTCTCTAAAAGGCAGGTTGAAACCCCTTCAGAGTCCGCTCAAACCTACAGCTTGAACAAAGGTTACCAGCTTTGTTATCTCCTGCAGAGATAACTTGTCATGACTTGGACTTTAAATGATGGAAAGTCTGCGTACCTGTTAATGAAAAATCTAGTGCAGATAATGGGTAAAATTGTTATTTAGTTTCTGCAAGTGGCCCATCTTCAGCTGGTGTCCCCCCGTGTTTTCATTTTCTTCTGCTGATGCTGTGCTGCTGTTTTTTTAACTCAAAGACTGGTCTTGGATACCTGTCAACGGTACAAAACTGTACTCCCTCTTTCCGGTCACCTCTCCAGTGGGCTTTCAGGGTGTTGGTGCCTCAGCTTGTTTGTCTGGGTCTTCATGTGTTCACTGGAGAAACCACCACTCCGCTTCAGTCCAAGTTTGAAAAAAAAGAGCTTTTGGAGACAGTAAGATTTCACAGAGCTCGGTGGTACCAAAGTGTTATGGTTTTACACTGGTGATGGAGGTAACCATCCAGGGAGGGACTGGCGATGGCTCCTTGTAAAAGAAAGATCTGTGGATGTCAAAAGGCTGGCTGTGTGTGATGCCAATAAAGGAATCTGTTGGAGCTGGAAGTAGTTCAGTTCAGTCAGTCCTTGATCCCCACTGTTTGGAAACACCTTGTTTAATGAGTGGCTGCCCTTGGTCCATCGTACGAGGCTGGGTGGGGTGTTTCTGGTCGCAGTGTGGGCCGAAGGGATGCCGTGTGCTGTGCCCGGGCACTTCTGCGTGGCAGAACCCAGACCCTCGCTGCACACATTCACCCTGAGCAGTTTGTGCAGTGGGCAATAGCAGGGCAGGGTGGCTTAGGTCTGTATTTCTCCAGCATCCCTGTTCTGCACAGTCACAGCACTTCTCTTTTCCCCACCTCAGAGGTGGGAGAGTTGATACAGGGGGTATTTTGAGCGAGGCACTGCGGGCTTAGGGTGCCTGGGCGTACAGCTGCGTACACACAGCTCTCCCGTCCCCTCTCTGCGCTGTCATCTTCCCAGATGTTCATCCTGGCACTAAAATTCCAAATTTGATGGAAAGGGGAGATAAGGAGAAATCCATTAGTCACTAGAGTTTAACCATCTTTCGGTTTTCCTCTGGTGGATGTTAGTGCCGATGGTTCTGCTCATTCTCAGTGTACAGGTTGTGTCAGACGCGTTCTTTCCAGGCACTAGATACAACGAGACATTATCTTTAGATGCTATTGCTTGGGGAAACTGAAAGGAACCTTTGCTGTTCAAATGAAATTCGAAGTAGTCTCTGCACAATTTGTGGTGACAAATTGCTTGAAATGACCTTTGTTATAAATGTTTTCTGCGGGCTGAGGTACTACTGTGAATCAAAATACCGAGGGTTTATATTTCAAAGTAGTGTGTGTGTTTACACATGCAGACGTGTGTAATAGTTGGGGCAGCAGCAATACAGCATACAGCAGCAATAGCTGATACAACCAAGCTGATTCTCGTGAGACAAAACAGGTTCCCCAAGGATTTCTCGTGTTGCGGTGACAGCTTGAGTCTCCGAAAGCGCTCTTTGAATCTTCTGTGGTTCTGCTGCCCGGTGAAGGTCTCGGGCCTGTCAGGCATGAGATGGGTTCTGGTGTCCTGGGATTTGTCGATGCACTACTTCACCACGGGCGTTTCATCTCTAGCCATGTTGTAATCACTTGAATTTTAACCTTTTTTGTTGTTGTGGGAATGCTGAGTCATGGGATATTAGGCATGTGTTGGCAGTTTCAAAGAGGGAACTTTCTCCAGGGCCACAGTGCAATGAGGAAGGTGTGTAAGGTCAGGAGTCTGCTCCTTACGCCCTTGGGTTTGATCAGCTTACGCTCTCAAGTGTGGTTTGAGTGTACTTGATTCAGAAAAGCACCCCTGACCCAGGATGTCTTCACTGTGGGTGGAATTGTGGAGCTGTGGCAGCTCTGACAGAGAAGCTCATCTCCTTGGCTCGGGTGTATTTCCACTGGAGTGGTTTGGCCGTGAGCTGGCCCGTTTGCAAAGCGCCACGTGAGCGTTCAGCAGCTCAGTTTTCCTGAAGCGGCGCTGGGAAGCGGGTTGTGCCTCTGTGTCAGCTGCCAGGGAACTAATGGTCCACGGTGTTTGTGCAGTCTCCTTGTCAGTGGTACCAAGCACCAAGCGTGCCCTTTTCTGACAGTCCTTGGGAGCCCTTAGGATGTCACCGAAGGGCCCGCACCGGAGGAGATGTTCTGAATTAGAAGGTGTGGGTTTTGCCTGATGCAAAGTGTAGGTGCTTGGATTGGAAGAGTTGACGCCTCAGCTTCGGGACTCAGTTTGCCCCAGTTGTAATGTACTGCTTTGATGGTATTTGATGAGAGCATCCCTCCAGTCACAACTGACCTAAAATAGTTATCTGAACTGTTGTTGCCTTTCTTTCTCCAAGGCATTTCAAGAGCTGGGCATTACCACAGTCATGGTGTACTGTAAGGGTGCATACAGAAGTCAGTGTGTTTCAGAGCAAGTGACTGATAGAAAGCATCCCCCTTGAAGAGGTAATTTTGGGGTTGTTCAATTATTTTAAGGTAGTTTTCAATGAAGTAAACGTGACTGTTATATGAAGTAGCTACATGAATTGATGAACTTAAAGCATGTCACTTGCATGACATCTAGCTGAAGTTTAGTAGTGTTCAGGGTGAAGGTTATTTCCTTGGCCCATTTGTGCTGACTCATGCTATTGCTAGTAGCTACCTTTTTTTTCCCCTCAAAGCATCATAAAGATTAGCTGGAAGGTTTGAGTTGTTCAGAAGATAATTCTGTTGACTTGTCCAAGGACTTGTTACCACTAAAATTGCATATCTGTTCTGAGTAATATGTCACCTGTCTCGTATTTTGGAAGCAAATCTATTTTTATTATTTGCCTGTTTCCTTGTGGGAGCTCTTGTTACAGGTAGATTAGTTGATTAATACATTTTTAATGAAGGCCAGTAGTCTATTAAAGCATTTGGCTGGGATCGCTGAAGTGACAATAGAAATGCAATATCCTGCCACGGAAGGGCTTCGGTTCCGAGTGCTGCTGTGTGAGGATTAAATAGCGAGCAGGAACTGGAGGAGCATGAACTGAGCCCGCGTTACCAACGTGCTGATCCTCCGGCTGGGCGATGGAGTGAGTGCCCTGCGCTGTCCCAAGGTAACAGTTCTTTTGGGGATCCTGTCGTGATCACCTACAGCCATCACCTCGTTTCTTCTTCGTACCAGCCCGGGGAAAGCGAGGTGGCAACGACGTTCTCGGCTGTAGGAATTTCACTTTACAAATAAAGCAGTGTTTTGTTTTCTCCCTGATATTTACCAAACCCTCCCAGAATCTGCGTGGTGAGAAGCTGGGCTCCTGGTGTGGTTTCATGGTATGAAACCATCTCGCATTTAAGCGACTGCACTGGATGTACTTACTCATCCCATAACTCACAGGAATCCTCTTTCTCATGCCCTAAAAACCACAATAGCTACTAAAAGCCACGTGAATTGCTGCCATCAGGTGAAAAAATAAATTTTCTTGTCGACTGGATGAACCCTCCCTATGCTTTGGGTTGTGCTGTATCGCCTCTCTTCTACTTTAAACTGATTTTTTGCCTTCTCTTTGAAGCCCACTGCTGTCTCTTTAGTTGGAGAATGCTGGCCTTCAGACAAAATGCAGACACCTCTGCAATTCCTCCCACTTTTGTGTAAAGTGGAGCTTCCTTTTCCTGAAGCAGTCTCTGTTCCTCAGAGTTCTGCTGAATTCGCTGGGTTTGTTAGAGGAAGGAGCTGGGGATTACCCTTGGTGTCTCGCGGTGCCCGGCCCAGCCGTCTCAGTTTCCCACAGCCAGGTTTGCAAAACGCTCACCTGGATTAAATACTTTGCTTTCTCTCTGCATCGTCAGAAAGGATGGATAAAGGGATTCTTAGGAAGCAGTTGCTTTGTTTTGCTGGCCCAGGACTTGCTGCTGGTGACCAGGTTGTTCCAGAAGAGACAGAGCTGCAGCTGTCCCCAGGGGTGGATCGTGAGCCATCTTTTCTGTTACAGATGTCACTTCCCAAACACTGTTAAAAGCTGTTCTTTAAACGAGTGCTCATGGGTGAAAAATCATACTTAAACCTCTCGAGGTATAAGCTGGGCCTCGGACTTGAGTCTCTTAAATAGAGGTGTCTGCTCCGAGAGAGACGTCGGAGAACACTGTGGGCTCTGATTCCTTTTTCGGTTGTTGGGACCACAGTCCCTCCAGTGGCTGCGTGCACCTCCCGGGCTCTCCTTGGTTCATGTTCCCCTTCTGGCCTAAAATCTCCGTTATTGGCAAGGTGAGCAATGTCTTACAGCTGGAGATGGCAGAATAACTACTTCTGTCTCTTAGGGGAAAATGCAATCAGAGTAGTACTGCATCTGCTAGAAAGTAAAGGAGAGCTTTTAAAAAGCAGGCACGTTGGTAAACATGGAAGTTCTGTTGGAGTGGAGAAATGAACAAAAAATCCCCCAAATTTGTGTTTAGTGTTACTCTGTTGGAAGGCTGTTCCTGCTGACAGGGGGAGCAGGTTCATTGTGGGAGCTCCAGGTGGAGTCCTGGCTCACAAACCTTTGATGGAGTTTCCCAAGCGGGACTGAAATCCGTTCTGGTTTTATTGAACAGGATGCTGGTGTTCCCTGGTTCACAGCTGTGGTTTTGCTGTTTTACTGGAAGGGACTGTTTCCCCATTGGTTCAGCAAAGTGCATTTCCTCGTGTCACAACAACATAAAGCCTGAAAGCGTTGTGTTTGGGCTCGGCAGATGATGGCTGTTGGATACATGGTGAGTCGGAGCAGCTAGAAAAGATTCAGTGTTCACCTCCTGCCCGCCCAGGCAGTGATTAGTTAGTGCTGATTAGATTGTCTCCTGGGAGCTGCTCCACACGTGCCCGAGACGGACTTCAGCCAGGGCCCTACGGAGGCAGGAAGCCCGTTTGCATTTACCTGCTCCTGGCTTTGGTTTGGTTTTTGTAATGTGTGGTGATGGTGCTTGTAATCCAAAATATCTGAGGATCGGGCTTTTCATTTATTTACTTTGAAAAATGCATGGCTAAATATCAGTGACACGCCTTGATGTAGCTTTTGTGTCCTGCTTTAGCTCCAGGGACGTAAGGTACTTCAGAAAGGTCTCTCTCTGAGCTTGCTTTTTATACTATTTGAGTTTGTTTTATGACTCTTGCTCAAAATATTGACGCTGTTGTGTTCTAAACCAACAGCCTGTGGCAAGGTTTGAGAAAGTGTTGTACTAAACCCCCGAGATTGTTGTTCAAGACACCGTGGCAGGTCGTGGGCTGTGCACAAGTTGGGAAGGGACTGATTGTTAGGCTTCCCTTGCTTTGCATCGTAAATTTCTAGATCCACAATAAATAAAAGTAACAAATTTAGTAGCATTTTAATTCTTTCCCTACACATCTGACTTGTTCTAGATGGAGATGTAAATGGTTTAGGGCCACCTTGAGTGACATCTCTCTGATCTGCAGCGTTGCAGTTGTGCTCCCTGTGACCCCAAGTTCCTGCAACAGTGTCATAGGCAGTGACTCTCCAGAGGAGAATTTAGAGTAAGATTCGTTGTTGTTGTTTACTACCTTCAAACAAGTGCAGTAAATGCCTTTTTTTACGAGGTTTAAGTTATTCCCAACTAGCTGGTATTTGCCCTGAGGCGGGAGCAGACACACCACCAAGTGACCCAAGCACTGCGGAATTTGCACCTGAGTTTTCTGCCCTTTCAGTAAATAAACTTAGGCAGACGTAAGCAAACTGGTGTTTGATACTATCTTCCTCTCCTTCACTTCCCCATACATCTGCCCTGCTGTTGGATCAGCTTGATTTCCTGAGAGAAGGAGACTGTGAGCCTGTCTCCTGCCTGCTGGGTCACAACCGGAGTCACCCATTGCTTCCCACTGGCCAGGCTGCATGGTCACCCTGGTGGGTGCCTGCCAAGCACAGAGCTGGCCCTGGCCATGCCAAGGGAGATGGTTCTCATTGCCCTACCAACCATTCTCATTGCCACACGGGCTGTCTCGCTGCAAGGTCACCTTCTCGGTGCTCTGCCTGCCCGCTCTCGGGGGCTCATGGATGGCTGCAGGGTTGGTGGCTGCTGGGGAGACCTCTCGAGTTCTTCTAACGCTTTCTCTAGACTGAAGTTTTGTTTCACGTGAGGGTTTCTCCTTTTGTGACTTACCTGAAATGGAGTGAAAGTCCCTGTCCTCAGGAGCTGGAAAATGAGGATCACACAACCAAGAACGGATTGGTTTTAAGTGTTATTTTGAGTATTTCACCAAGCACCAGGTAACAACTGTGTTGTTCCATCTCAAACCCTGCAAGAACTGTTTCCACAGGCACCAAAAGCTCTCTTTGTAAACTTTGGCAGCATTGGAAGTTAATTCTGAATTTAGGAAAATTACTTGTGTAGTGCTTTTGGTGGGATGGAGTTTGCTGCCCTTGAAAATCCATCGCTCCATTGCCAGGCAGCAGGATCCTTTGGGGCTTAAGTGGGACTTGGGTTCCATGTAGGCAGGTAGGTCTCGTTCTGTGAAATGCTTCTTCTGTCTCTGAGAGGAACCATGTGCCTTTTCCTGGGTTAGAATTTTGGTTTGCTAATTCCTTTTCTTTCCCATGGCATATGTTCAAACATTACTAACTGTTGGTTGAATCTAAGCTTGATGTGAGAAGTGATGCCTTCAGAGAAATTTCTAAAGCCTATTTGTAGCTTTATTCATTTGTCCATTCAATGTGAGATCTGGGAAAGGAATGTTCATTTTGGATTGAAGTAGGTGGGATCTTATTAGAACCAGTTTTACCTCCAGCAAGCCAACCCCGTTTTCTTTGCCTTGCTTGACAGCCTGTTTTGTAAGCAATTGTTATTTCAGCTGGTCTGAGCAGAAGCAGTGCACACAAACACAAGAAATTGTCTTTCTGCCTTCTGAGAGGAGATCCTCTTGAGAGTGGGCTGCCTTTCTTCCTGCCGCGTACAGCGCACCTTTGGGTTCTGTGTGTGCGTCCCGGTGCTGGTGGATGAGTGCCCTCCTCGGTTCCAGTGCCCTGCTGGCACAGTATTCATTGGCATCGCTGCTGCTCCTGCTGCCGGCTCTTCCCGTCTCCTCTTTCACCCCGTGAGCGCTCCCCACCTTCCTCTGAACTCCTGACATGGCGTTGACGTCCCAGCCAGCCCTTCTCATGCAGACAAGGTGTCAAGGAACTGAACTCTAAAGCACTTTGTCACCCTGTGGCTGGAGGACGCCTTCTCCCTCAGCCCCACCACACCTCCCTGCTCTCTTCTGACCGCGGGTGCCTTTCGGCAGTCACACTGCTGTCCCCTCTCTGCCCCTGTCCCCGAGGGCAGGGTACCTACAGGGCAGGCAGGAGACCACCAGCCACCAGGGATGTTAGCTGCCAGGTCTTTGGGCACAGAGGCTGTCTCCTCTGCATTTTGTGGTGCCAGGGTTAGTAAATGCAGCCTGAAATCACTGAGATGTGTGATTTCGTTGCCTTCTTCAGAGCAGCCCAGGGGACAGAGGTGTGCTGCCTGCGGGGCAGCAGGTCCCTGCATCTCCTCTGGTAGTGGTGTTTCCCAGTTGGCAGCTCAGTTCTTTGAGGAGGTAAAGTGAATACAATTAATTCAAACTTCCCTCAGGAAACTGTTGCACCGGTGTTCCCAGCTAGCACCACAGCCTGCTGCTCTGTGTATTACAGCTAGTTCCAGTTAGCTGTGCATCTATAATAGAAAACAAATACAATGTTGTTTTGATATCTCATCTAACCCTTTGCATGATTAATTAGTTCAGTAATCAGTGAGTCAAGATTAGTAGACTAAAGGCTGAATCTCTGCGTGCTCTGGGTATGAGCTTACTTTGTCTTGGAGTGGGAGCAATTAAAAGATGTGGTGCTTTTTGTTTTAAGGACTGTGTGTGTGAGGGTCTCCAGCTGGTCCCCATCCTTGACTGCTGCTGGGCTTCTTGCAGTCATGTGGATTTTATCTGTGTTTCAGAGAGGAACAGAGTGTTACATCCTGCTCTAAATGGACTCTGTCTTACCTTCAAACAACTTGGGATTGAAAATGTGAGGAATTTCTTCAGTGCAAAGAAAATCTAAGTGGCTGTAACCCTCACATGGGTGAGGAGTCTGACCCCGGCTTGCTGGAAAAGCAAAGGCTTTGATGGGTTAGGGCAGGATTGTCCATACCCCTGTTCAGATGGAAAATAAAAAGGGAAAGGTTGGGGTTTGTGTTGGCTGTAAGTATTGCTCAGCCCGTTGGAGTTTGCAGGACTGGTAAGAGGCAAGAGTGACACCCGACTCAGTAGAGTCTGCCTGGTTTGCCGAGGGAATGAAACCTGGGCGCTGTGTGCAAGGAACCCCCAGCCTGCACCTTCCCTGGCCTTGTCCTCCAAGGCGTTAGTGAGTAGTGGGAGATAAAGTTTGGGTTCAGGTTTCTGGGTAACACTTTTCTTTCTGTATCAGGTGAAATATGTGATTTGATGGGGATGGGGTGGTAGTCGAGAAAGAACAAAAGGAGTAAAAAGACGAGGAAGAAACCAAAGTATCCCAGTGAGGTATTCAGGTGCCAGAGTCTGTGGGTTGAGTCTCCTGTGTCTTCAGGTGAATTTCCCTAATTTCAAGGCTGTTCAGGAAAACATATGATCTTTTCATGGAAGTTTTGGGTTCCACGACTGTGTTGGTGACTAGCTGTCATATTCCTGGATAATCGTGTCAGTGAGCAGCCTCTAACAGCTTGTGTGGGTTTTGGGAGAAGGTGTATTAATTCATACGAAATCAGACCATGCCTTCATGTGATACCTGGTGGGTTTGGTTTATTTTGTAAACTGGCAGTCTTGAAACGTGACCCTGTGTGCTGGGCAAGCACTGCAGAGCTGTGGCTCCCGGGCACTGCATGCTTTGGGCTCCCAGCCAACGCCGTGCCATTCGAGTAGCATATTAAGTGCTCATGTAGTATTTATATGTCTTCTCAGAGAGATTAAGGAGGGGAGACAATTCAGCTTTGCAAAAATAGAAACTGAGGTGGATGTCGGTCGGGTTTGGTGTCAGCCCCGATGATTGCTGCTTTGTTTGCAGGAGCAGATGGGGTGCAGGGTGGCCCTGGCCTTCCTTCACACCAGGCAGGAGGGGTCAGCTCCCTGCTGTGCACGCTGTGCTCTGTGGCTTCAGTGGTCTTTTGACTTGGTTTGGTTTTGAAGTTGCCAGGGAGGAGCAAGAGTGCGGCTTCTCCCCACGGGAGAGGAAGTAGACGGGGGTCCCAGGGTGTGTGACACAAGTGGGACAGACCCCGAGATGGTGGCTAAGTCCAGCCAGAGTCCAGGCCATAAGGCAGTGCCACAGTGATGACACAGGTCCAGGGTCAAGCCAGGAAGCTGATGTATAGTTTGGGGTTAGGATCAGGCCCAGCACTGGTTGAAGGGTGCACAGTGTCAAGGGGAGCTGAAGGGGACATGGACACAGCCACAGCTCTGCTGGAGACCAGCTCTCCTCTGATGCAGCTCAGACAGGGCACTCAGGCTGAGCCAAGATGTGGCTCCTGCTCCATGGGGCTGGGAGCCAGGGCAGGGCTGGTTGGGGCCAGAGAGGCTCATTGCATTTTCACAACCCTGGAGTTTTTCAAGAGCTATAACGTGAGTAACCTTTGTGGAAAGTGGATTTCCTAGTCTGGCAGATAATGTGCTAGTGCTCGAGGGTCAGGGAGCAGGACTGCTCTCTGAAAAGCCCCAGGCAGAGGTGCACACACACACGTCACGGCTTCAACTGCCCGGCTGTGTGTGTTGAACCACAAATTAGTTATAAACTTCCTTGGGAATTTGCACACCGAGATGTGGGATCTTGCCGTGACAAACCCTGATGGAAGGGGAGAGGGAGCAAGGGCTCGTTTGGCCAAGACTGGGCAGACCAGGATGGAGGACCAGCCATGTGACCCGAGCCCTCCATGGTGTGACCTGCACTGGCTCAGTGCTTGATGCCCGGTTCCTTGTCCCACTGTGGCCAAGAGGGGCTCTGGCTCCTGTGGCTCTGCAGGGAACGATGCAGTGGCTGCTGGGAGGAGATGTCTGTGGGCTCCCTAGTTCCTACGTCCCACTCACGGTGTGCTGCGTCAGGAGCACAGGGCATTCCTGAGTCTGCTGGGTGAGCACCTGTAATTACATACAGCAGAGCAGGAATGAAGGACCTGCTGTGGAAATAACTGCCTCGTGACTTTGGTCTCTGTTTGAAAAACTGAGCACGTGCTCTATGCTCCTCCAGGGAAACTGGTTTCAGACATGGGTTTTGGTGACCAGCATCAACAGAGGAAAATTAGAGAGATGTGGTTTCCAGCACTTGCTATGTTAACTCCTTTCCTTAATCTTGGAAAAGGCTTGCAGGGCGCTGGCAGCATGATCTCAGAAAGGGATTCGGAGACCACCTTCGATGAGGATTCCCAGCCTAACGATGAGGTGATGCCGTACAGTGACGATGAGACGGAGGATGAGTTGGACAGTCGGCAGCCGACGATCGAACCAGGACAAAACCAAATCAACAGGGGCACCTGGGAGAGCCGAGAGCCGTTGAAGAAAGGTAATGCTATGACAGAAACTCGATTTGGGTGTCAAATGATCCTGAGTGCAGAGGCGGAGCCACGTGTGGATCAATTTGACTTCTGTGCTTTCTTTGGAACGGCCTGTCTGAATCTGGGCGAGCAAGTGGTGGCAACGCAGTGTAACAAATGTCAGAACGGAAATGGGCTTCATTCCAGCTGCAGCCGGAGTCCTGTGCCACTGCTCGTTGCGTAAACCTCATAATCTGTGCAGTGACTTTGTCTTAATTAAGACAGGCCCTAGATGTATGTAGCCTGTGGTCTGAGAATTGCTTCAGCAGAGCTTCAGATGCTTGTATTCCCCATCACCTGGAAACTTGAACATCTCAGCTCCATCTCCCCTCTTTCAGTGTCAAACCCTTCCCCCTCGTCCTATGGCTCCCAGCCTGACAAAAGAGTGCTACAGCAAGATAAATATTCCTCTATTACCTTCTCAGCTTGCAATATTCCTATGTTCTCTTCCAGCAGTATGCTGGAAATGAAAGCTGTAGAGTCAGAGTAAAGCTTCTGGGTGCATCAAATGTGAACTTGCTTTGTGCATTAGGTGGGGGTAAAAAAAGGGCTTTGTGCCTAGATTTGAGGTCTTAGGTCTCAGTCGGCCTTATCAGACGTAACTCCCTTTCAACGGGCCCTTGGAGCAGCAGCTCCCACCCCGTGTCTCTGCCCATCCATGCTCTTATGTCCCGGGAATTTTGTGAAACCCAGAAGAGCACCCATTAAGGACAATTACTGTGGGCTGGAGAGAAGAGGGAGGTACTTAGCTGGAGAGCTGGGTTTCCAAATCCTGTCTGCCTCATCCTTCCCAAGCAGGCGAAGCGCTCCGTGAGTCGGCTTCCAAACTTGCCAAGGAGTTGAGCGGGGAGTTCTTTGATGTGGGGCCTGGGGTTGTGGGTGTGGGTGCCAGAGGTGACGGGGCTCTGGGTGATGCAGGCTGGAGGGTCTTGCTGGGAAGGAGGTAGCCTGTGCAAAGAGCAGGCATAGATGCCTGATGAAGTAAAAAGGGCACTTCAGATTTGTACTTTTTTATGGCTGTCAGTGAAAACCATCGCACAGTATGGTTATATGAAAGAATTGTTTTCAAAAGTTGAGCAAACCTTTTCATTTCTGGAAAGCTGGGGTTGGACTAAATGATCTTCAGAGGTCCCTTCCAACCCCGTATCATTCTGTGAAAGTTGCAGAACCCTGTTTTGGGTTCTCGGTGCTTCACAGGTGTAACTGAAACAAACCAGAAGCGGGGAATGAAGGGAATGTAGCACGACTGAATGTTACACTGATGGGTTTTCAGTTTCTCATGGAACTGCCAAACGGTTGATCACCACTCCCTCCTACCTCAGATTATGTTTTAATTGTTAATAAAGACAAATAACCTGGAAACTTCTGGAAAACCATGGTTTACACTATGTATTAAAAAGCAAGTACCGGTCTTCTTTCGTTTGAAAGTACCTTTAAAAGATGGCACGTGAGTGAAAAGCTGAAACTGGTGGAGTTGTTCCCTCGTGCTTGTAGCAGGCGCTGACCCCTTCTGCCTTGTCTCTCCCAGACTGCAGCTGGCAAGTTAAAGCCAACGATCCACGCTTCTATGAGCAGCCCCAGTTCAAGAGAACAACATTTCTGTGCTTCAAAAAAAGCAAATATGCAGTAAGTTTTATCTCAATCACATGCGAATAGTATTTGTCAGGGTGCATACTGCTTAGTCTCACTAGGATCTTTCAAACCACTGGTGATCAGTGTAAAAGGCGCAATTAACACTTCCTTAGGATTTCCAACAAAGGTGGGGAAGTATAACCGGTTTTGGGTCTGTGAATGGATCAATCAGGGTACCCAGAGACAATCAGAAGCTGGTTGTGCACAGTCCAAACTCTGCCTTTTATCTGCTCGGCTGTGGCTGCCGCAAACGCCTGCGCTGGTGTGGCCTTTCCCGCGGGAAGTCTCAGGCTGGTATTAAGCAATACCCTGATTAAACCAGCGTGGGACAGTCTCACAAACAGACATTTGGGAATGCCTAATCATTTAAACAGTGCCTTTCCACACTGTCACCCTGCAGTGCCCTGTAGTTTCAGTCTGAGATGCCTTTTGGGGTATGTTTGTGTCAGTGAAACACACCTTTCTTGCCTTGTTTCATTGGGACGGTGACCCACGTTAGGCTGTTGAGGAAAGGTCGATAGGAAAGATTTCACTAGTAAAGTGCTTTACTTGAAAATATGCATTGTACATTTGTAACATCAGAGGAGTCTGCTGTTAGCAGTGACATTTGGTTTTCTTCAACAGGGAAATGCCATTAAGACCTACAAGTACAACCCTATCACGTTTTTACCACTGAATCTGTTTGAGCAGTTTAAAAGAGCAGCCAACTTCTATTTCCTTGTTCTTCTCATTTTGCAGGTAAGACAGACAGACTGAACACTAACTGTGAGGGGAATGTGAGGTGCTAATCTGCTGAGCTGACTAATCCTTGTGACACAGCTCAGTGCTAGCCTGGGAGGAGATTGCAGGGTACTTTGTAAGGATACGGGGTGCCTGAACCATCACAGGAACTAAGGCCATTGTAACAGAAATCTGGAGCAACCTGTGCTAGCGCTGTACTAGCTAGGGTGAGATAGTTCCAAAGGTCATGAATTTCGTGGGGAAGAGGTGTTTTGTTTGGTTATTGCTCTGTAAAACATGATGGCCTTAAGTTCCACTCAGCCTTCAGAAGCACCGGCAGAAAATATGAGCTACTCCAGTTGTTGAAGAGAAGCCGCTGCTGAGGGAGGGCAGCACGGTCACACCCTGTGCAGTTTCCTTCATCTTCACAACCTGACTTAAAATTCTCTCTTGTGTTGGTTTTCCTTCTTATGTTACAATCAGGTCACTGTTGATTGTCTCTGGCTTGAGCTTGTTGATGATCCTGTATTGAAGGAATTTGCTTTGTCTTTTGTAGTCGATTCCCCAGATAACTACGCTCTCGTGGTACACAACGCTGGTGCCCTTACTCCTGGTGCTGGGAATAACTGCAGTCAAGGACCTAGTGGATGACATTGTAAGAAACCTCCTTTCTTTCTATCGAAATCAAAAGGAAACAGTCCAGCTGATTTCTTTGATTGTGAAACACGGTAGGGAGTACATTCTCTGCTCCTGGTTTTCAGACTCGTCACAGGATGGATAACGAGGTTAATAACAGGACATGTGAAGTCATCAGGGATGGAAGGTTTGTACTGTTCCCTTCTCAACTACGTCAGTCGTGGGTGCTGCCTTGTCACTAAGTTTCATCACAGCTTAGCCCAGAGGTGGCAGGGAAAGCTCAGCTTTTGGTTCTTTACTCTCTGTGTGAAAACCTAATTGAACACGGAAAAGAATTGCTCAGAGGAGTAATTTCTAGTTGATTCTGTGGCACTTAATCTGTGCTAAGAGCAACTTCTTTGGCAAGGGCAGAAATTCACATAGAGGTGAGGAGGGAAGAGGAGAGGTAGCTTGACTTGTAACTTATAGACCCTCACCTAAATCACACCTTGCTGAGATGTAATGTTATTGTACTAAGGAAAGTGCACTATTGCAAGAATTATAGAGCGGAGAGTGTTCTAGATTTAAACAGTAATAATTATTAAACTATCTTGATTAGGTTCAAAAACACAAAATGGAAAGATATTAAAGTTGGTGATATCATTCGTCTGAAGAAAAATACTTTCGTTCCTGTAAGTGCTTTAGACCTATTTGGTTTCTGTTCCTACAGAGCTCTGTAGGAATGGTGAGGGGGATTTATTGGACACTTATTTATTTGCTTTTGTAGGCTGATATTCTGCTGCTGTCCAGCTCGGAGCCAAACAGCCTCTGCTACGTAGAGACAGCTGAACTGGATGGGTAAGGCTCTCTTTTAAAGGATTTCTTGGATTTAATTTTGGCTTACTGGTAGAAGTGTGTGTTTCAAACTCAACTGGTCGCTTGCTAAGCCACACCTGGAAAACTGTTTCCAGCTTTTGATTCCCGCAGTTCAAAGATCGTTAAAAATTGGTGAGGGTCCACTTGGTGTGCCACAAGGATGTCTGAGGTGTTGGAGAACATGACGTGTGGGGAACGGGTGAAGGACTTGGATTCATTCGGTCTGGAGAAGAGAAGGGTGGTCTAACTGGTCTCCCAGTGTCTCAAAGATAGTTACAGGGAAGATGCTCTCTTCACATGAACGCGTGTTGACAGAAGAGGCCGCAGTGGATAGAAGCTGCTTCAGAGGAAATTCTTGCTGCACTCAAGAATAGCTGTTCTTGTGGTGGATAATTTGTGCCACTGGAAGAGTTTGCCCAGGGAAGGGGTGGAATTTCACGGGAAACGGTCAAGGCTGGGCTTGCCAGGTCTCTGGCCAACCTCAGCTAAGGTCCTGCTTCCAACAGCAGCTTGCACTTTGATTAGCAGAGCTCTCTTCCAGCCTGGATTTTTCTATTATTTAAATTTTATCTTATTCCCTATCAGAGTGGGAAATCAAAAATACATGGTTTTCTGTGGAAGTTTTTCATAGAAATACATAGATCGTGTGAATTTTACTGTCTCTCTCCCGTTGCTTTGTAAATGTTGGTTTAGTTCATACTGTCAGTTCTGAACTCCTGTAGAAAAGTCTGTAATGACACAGACCTCACCTAATGAGGGGAAGTGTTCATTTTTCTGAGTGAGCAGTGTGTTCCTCGCTCAACCTTTAGTAACCTTAAAAACAACTTAAAACATCACGCAAAACAAGGATGCGCTTGTGCTGCGAAAGGTTTGTTCTCTCTTGGGGCTTTCAGCAGTATCAGTTACAAATATTGCTTTCAAATAACCTTTACTTCCAACTGAATTATTGTGAGCAAAGCAGTGGTTGTGAGAAGCCTCACGTACTGCAGGGAGCAGAGGGAGAGGGCTGAGGTTTCCCTGGTGAAGAGAAGCCGCGGGTATGAGGTAGTTGTGTGGTTCAGGAATGCTTCATGTCCCTGCCAATGTGTGCCTCTGCCATTGAGTCAGTTTAGGAGGTTGGTACTTATCATATAACGACTTGCTCCGTTTAATTGTGCTGCAACTTCCCTTCCTGCATCCACCTCTTTAGTAATATGACCTTCTTATGCTTTCTTCTTAGTGAGACTAACCTAAAGTTCAAAATGGCGCTGGAGGTAACACACAGATGCCTTCAGGAAGAAAGCGCGATGGCAGACTTCGATGGTTAGTACAGCGATACTCCTACAGTACTCAGAGGTTGCTCACACAGTTCACAGCACACCTCAATGAAGCCTGGGTGGGGACAGCAGCGTTGCCGGTGGCGCCTGTCGTTCTGGTGTCTGTGGCCTCCTGGCTTTTGTCAGGAGGCAGCGTAAACCGGCTGTGCGAGGGAATGGTGCTGCTGAGCAAAACACCGTGTGTGTGTGAGCTGTGGGTGTCTGTGCTGGGTGGTGCTGTGCAGTGGCAGTGTCTGTCAGTCTGTCTGCAGCGCCGCAGGGCAGGACGGTTGGCTGACCCTCGGGGGTCCTTGCTGGGAAGTCCGTAGCGGCAAACTGAACACACCAGTACATTCACCCTGCAGCGTGAGATCCAGGGAGGCCTCTGTTAGACCTTGGGAAATACTGAGGTGAACAGGACGTGGCAGGAAATGCTGTGGGTACAGGTCTTGGTGCAGAAATGAACTCTCTCTGCTCTATCAGCCTAGAAAGCAAAATGCCCCTAAGCTGTCACACTTACAGTACCAGCAGTGCAGCACTGAGTATCTGTACACCCGAAATTTCAAAGAAAGTGCTTATTTAGAACGCTCCTTTTCTCTAAAAAACAACCTCATGAAGTAAAACTAGTTCTCTGGTGGGTACAAATCAATGCATTTTTACTTAGCGGTTGTATATTAAACATATTCTCCATTTTTTTAGGGCTGATTGAATGTGAAGAACCTAATAACCGGCTGGATAAGTTTGCTGGAACGTTATTCTGGAGAAATGCGAGTTTTTCACTGGATGCTGATAAGATTCTGTTACGTGGGTGTAAAATCAGGAACACAGACTTCTGCCACGGACTGGTTGTATTTGCAGGTATGTATGAATTAAACAGGTGTAATATTTCCCAACTAAAAGCATGCCCTACAGAGTGAAATGACAACTTTGTCCTGTAAACACTGACCACTTTATGTCCCAGTTTTGTAACACTAGCACTTGTATCTTTCCTTTGTTTCTATTTTATTTTTAGGTGCTGATACAAAAATAATGAAAAATAGTGGAAAGACGAGATTTAAAAGGACAAAGATTGACTCCCTTATGAATTACATGGTTTATACTGTAAGCCTTTTTGTTTCCAATTCAGATGGTTTGGTTCATTTTTAAGTGAATAGAGTGAAAGCAAATTTAGGATAACTTTTTTTTTTTCCCTTTTGGTGTAATAAGTGTGTTTCCCCTTTGTTTTGGCCTGATGAGCTGGGATGGAGTAGGGGTAGCACCTAAAAAAGGTGCCTCCCTGTTGGTGGGATACATGACCTGAAGGTGCAGGTGTAGGGCAGCCTGTGTGAGGCAGGAGGTGCTTCAAAGCCAGGCTAAGTTAGAACCCAGACTATCTGAAGAGGTCGTTGTGTGGGATCGGTTTGCTCCCCTTCTTCTTCCTTACCAATACACGTAATATTCCATTTTGAACCTGGAGATTTGGGATTTAAGTTGAGCAGATGTTTCTGAAGTGTCACAGGCCACTCTGTATGTACCCCATAGATTTTTGTGGTGCTTATCCTGCTGTCGGCTGGGCTGGCCATCGGACACACCTACTGGGAGCAGCAGATCGGCAACTCCTCCTGGTACCTCTATGATGCACAAGACTTAAGTCCTCCCTATCGTGGCTTCCTTAACTTTTGGGGATACATCATCGTTCTGAACACCATGGTCCCCATTTCCCTCTATGTGAGGTAGGCAAACACCTTGGCCCTCGAGAGCTGAACTGGTGATAGTGTTGAATTACTTAATTTAGGGGTTAATGGTGAATGGACTTCCTTTCCCATTGGTACTTCAACTAACAAAAACATTATGTTCTCCCAAGGATTGATCCAGATCCAATGGGAGGCTTCATCCTGCTGGTATTTAACTTCCCAGACTCACTCTGCAGTCACAGCGCCTGAAGGAAGCTACTTGGGAAAAAAATTAAAATAGAAAAATCATATTTTCCAGATGTATTCCTCAAAAGAGAGGCTTTACTCTCCATGAACTATGACTACTCTTGCCTTTGACAAACCTGTCTATTCATATGTATCATCTGTAACACATTCACAGTCCTCTAACCTCCTGCCTGCTTTTCTCCAAGCTGTCCTTAAAACACTGTTCCCAAGTGGGATTTCTGTGTGTTACGGGAGTGCCACCAATGCTTTTGCCTTGATGAGGCTGTAGAGGCTTTTCCCCTGTTGCTGGGGTGTTGCTGAGCTGAGCGCTGTGGTCCAGTGTCAGTGTGAGTGGCCTCTGCAGGGGTGACACTGCTCTGTAATGCGCTGGGAAATGTCCCTGTTTGTCTTCAGCTCTTGGCTACCTGAGCAATTTGAGTCCTGGGAAACAGCCAGAGTCCCCTGGGTCTGATAACACATCGTTATTTGAAAATACGGGGTGCAGCAGGGAGTGAGACCATTCCTTTTATTCCATCTAGTGTCGAAGTGATTCGTTTGGGCCAAAGCTATTTCATAAACTGGGACCTGCAGATGTATTACCCTGAGAAGGACACGGCTGCCAAGGCCAGGACCACCACGCTCAACGAGCAGCTGGGCCAGATCCACTACATCTTCTCTGACAAGACGGGGACGCTCACACAGAACATCATGACCTTTAAAAAATGTTGCATCAATGGCCAAAGATACGGTAGGTCTGTGCCACCCTGCTGTGGTGGAAGCCAGGACCCTGCCAGTCCCTGTGTGGCACAGGGGACAGCCTCTGGCCGGTCCGTACAGAGGAACAGGAATTGCGGTGCTTGTTTGAAATCAGGCGCATACCAGGCCTTTTAGTTTCCACTGAACTTCCACAGTTCAGCCCTGGTGTTGAGTAACGCTCCAGGAAAATTGAGTTGTTGGGCTCTTCCCACCGTTTTCCCTTTGAAAAGGTAGAACTTGAGTGGAAACTTCCCAGCAGAAAAGTCAGAAATGAGTAATTTACAGAATGCTGTACTTGTGGGAGAAACGCATCAGGGACAAAGTCACTCTAGAAACAAATCAGACAGTGTAGCAGGAGCAACAATTTTCATTTCAGTGTTGGTTATTTCCATTTGCAATCTTGTCTGGATTGCAGTATTTCCAATACGTAGCAGTTGTGCTCCCAGACTGTTGTTTGGTTGGTTGAAGGAGTGGAGAACGCAGTGTGCTAACGCCATGTGCTTTTTAAACATCCTACCTCTGCAGAGAGGTGAGGTGTTCATGGCAGGGAAAGCTGTGGTAAGCCAAAAATGGATGTTTTATAACAATTCCTCTGCATGCTGCTATCTTTTTTTTCTTCATTTGCTTTGGTGTCACTAGTGTGCACAAGTACTTTGGTTGTCCATGCATTTGCTTTTCTAAAACATCTGAGCTGTTGTGGTGTGGTAGCAATTGTCTATAGTTTTTACTTTGTGAAGGAGTTGTACAAACGTTGTGTCCTGTGGGTTCTGACGGGTGGTGCTTGCATTGCAGGGGACTGCCGGGACGCAGCAGGGCAGCTGCAGAGCCACCCACAGGTAGGTGGGTGCCTACTGTCCCCAGAGTCCCTGTAGAGCAAGGAATGGTCCCTTGCCAAAGCGTGAGGAGATGGAGGGAGGCACAAAGCAACTGCAGGTGAGATAACCCAAACTCTCTCTCCTTCTGTTTCCTGAGCAGCAAGTGGATTTCAGCTGGAACACCTACGCGGACGGGAGGTTCTCATTCTATGATCACTATCTGATAGAGCAAATCAAAGCTGGAAAGGAGCCGGAAATTCACAAGTTCTTCTTTCTGCTTGCCATTTGTCACACAGTCATGGTTGACACCTCTGATGGTGAGCACGTTTTTTAGGTGTTTGGTATTTTTTCCATCTGTAAGGGGAAACAGTAGTTCAAACCCAGTTGCACAAGGGAGAGGTCCAAATGTAACACTGATCCCATAAGTGAGAGAAGGTGTGTGTTAGGCTGCTCCTTTAAAGTAATCGAAAGCAAGAGCCAATGCTATGGCCTGTGCTGAATTTATCTGACCCTTCATGGAAGGGGGACTGTCTTAATGACAGTTACAGTTGTGGCAAATGCACATCTTAAACAACAGCAGATTTAGAAAGGTGGGGGGACAGTTTATACAGAGGTCTTGTGTTTTCACGTTGTGGGTCTTCTCTCTGTTCAAATACGTCTTTGAAATCTCATAAGCATAAATCTCAACTAAAATGACAACAGCACTGGCATAGTCTCTGGTTCCACATACAGCTGCAGAAGTAAAACACATTTGGAAAGTTGTTTTCAGTGTGGAAAAAAGAGTATTTTCAGCCTGAGGGTTTCATGCTCTTGCTCCTCGCCTCGCAGCCCCATAGATGTACACAAATCACGTGTGCCTGCTAGGAGTATTGGCAGCACATAAGCAAAAATAGTAACAAAAGTGTGATGGAAACTGAATTTAGAGATGAACAGTTATTGCAGAATCTGTGAACATGAAAAGTAAGGTTGGAAGACTCAATTAAAGCACTGAGGAGTAATACTGCTTTGTGAGATCTCTGTACAACTGGCAGCCTCCTCTCCTTTCTTGCTCTTCCCATGAATGTTTTCAGGGTTGTTTCCACTCTGTTACATTGGTGTCCGTGGCCAAGGATTTGTCTTTTGGAGCTCCCTTTGAAAATGCTTAAATAAATATTTTGAGAAACTAAGGTATTTAATACCTGCTTTGAGACAGAGAAGTTACAGTTTTTGCCTTTATACCTGGAGGGAAGAGGGTTCAGTGGTTTATCCCACGTGAAGGTACGTGCAGTGAAAGGGATGAGGGGTCCCTAGCCCCCCTGCTCTGTCCGCAGAGCTCTCGGGTGCTGCAGCAGCTTATGGGACCCTGCTTCAGAAGGGGAAAGGGCTCTGCCTGCCCAGCTCTCAGTCACTCTCAGGGTGTGAATTCCTGTGCTGTGAGACCAGTGACGCTCAGGGGTATCCCGCCTTTCTCTCCCGTTCCCCGTGTGGGTGACACAGGCCAGCTCCATTACCAAGCGGCTTCCCCGGATGAAGGTGCCCTGGTTACAGCAGCCAGAAACTTCGGCTACGTTTTTCTCTCGCGGACACAAAGCACTATCACGATCAGTGAGATGGGGGTTGAAAGGACGTACGATGTCCTCGCTATCTTGGATTTCAACAGCGACAGAAAACGGATGTCTGTCATTGGTAAGCTGCTTGCAACCAAACTCTGTGGGAAAGCTCACCTGGGTTTCAGAGGGGGGAAAAGTATGTGCAAGGGAGGTTGAAGGTAATAATTCTGGCTGTTACACACAGTCCTATGATAAGTTTTAATCCAGATAGCTCTGGATAGCAAACGACAGGCTTTGTAATTAGGTGCAAATGTGTCCATGAGACAGTCCTGGTGTTCAGGTGTGGCCTCTGCTGAAGACTGTCTCGGGTCCCTTTAGTAGAAGCTTGAAGAAATGCTGCAAAGGTGATTTATTCTGCTTTTTCCCCAGGGAGCACACAAGTATGTTCCTCTAGCTATTGGAATACTAGATGTGCAGATTGAGGTATATATAAACAGCTCTTTAGTTTTGATTTTAAAGACCTTTAAAGCTGTCAGTCTTGAATCAGTTAGAGATCTGTTGGTTTTAGGGTATAATTGTGGTGCCTCATACCTCCAGCATATGTCTCTGCCCAGCTCCTAGGAGCAAGTGAGACGTTAACACTACTGACCATCAGCCAAAACAATCCTTGGGAGTCTAAGTATCCTCTTGGGTCACGAGAGAGAAGAGGAGATGCACTAATGAACCAGGTTATTTAATTGAGCAATCTTAGCAATGGTGAAGAAGAACGTGGCTGTAGCTTTGGTCTTTGACAACAGTAGACTGAACAATCTAATCTGAAACTATTCCTTTACTTGCCTGTACTCTAACCTTTTGTCCCACCTCTCATGTTTTACTCCACAGTGAGAGAATCAGGTGGAAATATCAGGCTGTATTGTAAAGGGGCTGATACGGTAATTTATGAACGGTTGCACCCAAGGAATCTAAAGAGAGAAGCTACAGAAGAAGCACTAGATGTATGTTTGTATTTTCTGTTGTCTATTTCTGGCTATAGTTGTATTAATTTCCTTTCCCTAAGCTATTAAAAGAAATGCACACCAATTATGGTTGGTTCTACAAGTCATCCCAAATCTGAGAACTAATCAAAGGAATATAAGTTTGAGTGCATGACTTAAAAATGCATTCACTGTCTTTTCGTGAGCAGTGAACTTAAACTTTGTCCATGGGTTTGCTTTTTGTTTCATAGCTGCCAGGGTTGTAGATCTCCTCTCCCTCTTCTATTCGTCACCTTCTCAGTCTTCCAGTTCAGCCTGCCTGGTCAGCTGCAATTGGATTGTTGCCATTTCTGACATAGCCAGGACTGACTGTGTTTCTCAGACTTTGGATTGCAAATGAAGAGATTTGGTTTGTGGTTATGTTTGGGGGTTTTTTTTTTACTTACTTTTCAGATTTTTGCAAATGAAACTCTCAGGACACTCTGCCTGTGCTACAGAGACATCAGTCACACTGAATTTGAAGCATGGAATAAAAAGCTTGTGGAGGCCAGCACAGCTACAACTAATCGTGACGAAGCTCTGGACAAAGTCTATGAGGAAATAGAAAAAAACTTGATTGTAAGTCAAGCTTTACAGTTTTAGTGGGCTTCTGTGCTTACGTAGGAAGAAACAGATCTCTTTGAAAGTAAATTATCCTTGTTGATCTGGACAGTTTGATTTAGATATTTTCAGTATTTTATTGGCTTTAGAGCTAAACCAAATTGTTTAATAGAAATAAAGGAAATGTATTTTAGTACCCGTGTTTCTGTGTTTCTAGTTCATACTTGTATATGCAAGAGTTTGTCTTTACTGAACTCTTAACTTGAACTTGAGTTGCTTCTGTTCTACCTCAAACCAGGACATTTAGCTTGAAGACATACCCAGGCTAGTTTCATTCTCTACTGAAAACAATCAGTTTTCTATACATAATTATCCTTCTAAATACCTGTATTTCCTATATCTTCCAGCTGCTTGGTGCAACAGCTATTGAAGACAAACTGCAGGATGGAGTTCCAGAAACTATTTCCAGGCTTTCAAAAGCAGACATTAAAATATGGGTGCTTACTGGTGACAAAAAAGGTGAGTTTGCTTACAGCAGGGTAAGGGCTGGGGCAAATGCAAACTGGGAATAAAGCATATGTTTCTAGAAGAGCTTAGTGCAGAAGTCTGTTTAAATCACAACTGGAGGAATTCCTACAATGTGCAGGATTTCATCCCAGCTCTTCCCAGTCTGGGCTTCTGTGTAACTTCTGTTCCTCCAGCAGCTCAGCCTGGATGACCCGTTTTGTGACTCTCTTCTGCAGGGCAATGCCCAGCTACTGCTTTTCCCGGTGCAAAGCGAATGCAGGACAACCTGCTTTTAACTCCAGCCTTGCTTGGCTCTGAGGGCAGGTGCCAAAACTCATCTTTTTACAGTGAAAAATCTACTTTTCAAGTAATCACAAGTGCTGCTGACAGAGGCTGATTGGCTTTTCTTTCAGTGGTGGCTGATCTGCAGGCTGGCAACACATTTTGTCGAGTCAGTTCAGAGAAAGGCATTAGATGTGTGAGAAGGGCTGTACCACGCTCTGGGTGGAGCTGCAGCCAGACCAGCATCAATCCAGCACTGGCAATGGCCTTGGTTCAGGCGGTCTGGGGTGGCCAGGGCAGGACACTGTGGTGTCCCCTGTGGCTGATTCCTGCCATGCCCTTGGTGTCACGGCCCTTGGACACGGGGACAGCATCTCCGCCAGCAAGTTAAACGGGCCCTGGTAGATCAGTCTTCTCAGAATTGGCTGATGGGCTTTTCCAAGTCACTAACAATTTTTTGCTTTCAGAACACCTCCTGGCAATGCATTCCACCACCAGAATGTATGTTTCATGTTGCATAGCAAATAGAACTCCCTGACTTGAAATCCATCGCCCCCTGCGCCTTCATTGCCACGCAGTTGTTGTAGGACAGATAATTAACAGGCATTCCCCCAGCTGCTCTGTGCTACGTCTGGTTGATGTTTTCCCATGTTCATCCACACTGTGGTAATGAGAGGAACCTCCTCATACTGAAACATTACTTGAGAGGAGGTCAGGTACTTCTGGCTGTCCCCAACAGTTACTCATGACAGAACTTTAGGTAAATACTTTCCTCTCTTTCTTTTTTTTTATTGTAGAAACTGCTGAAAATATTGGATTTTCTTGTGAACTCCTAACAGATGAAACAACAATCTGCTATGGAGAAGATATCAGGCAAGTGAAAATCACAAAGGATTTCTTTTGCAGGAATTAAAGACGTTCTGTTGTTAAAATTAACACAGCAGTGACATTGGTTTATCCCACCATGACTCTTCAGTGACTGAAGATTATTCCCTTGTGGTTGGTCAGCTGTTCTCAAAATGGTTAGACCCAAGGAAAACCAGCATGGGCTGGGAGCAGAATTAGGGCCTTGTAACAGCGTCACACTATTCATGGCTCATTTGTCCTTATTTGCAAGGATATCAAACCAGTGTGTTCCTCTTTTCACTGTTGCTCTAGCACTGCTTAGAACATCACCTGATACATGGCAGAAGAAGTCCTTGCAGCATGTACCGCATTTGTTGCTTGCAGATGTTCTGTCTGGGGCTGATCTAGCTTGAAATTTATCCTTGACTTTTCAGTAATTATATTCACCTCTCTTTCCAGTGCTCTTCTTCAAACGAGGTTGGAAAACCAGAGGAACAGAGCTGGATCATGTGCACAATCCTCTCTAAGAATGAACGAGCCCTTCTTCCAGGGCAGTCGAGATCGGGCTTTGATAATCACTGGCTCCTGGTTGGTAGGTGCAAAACATATTCTCCTGGGTATCTGAGATTTTGGGGGTACCACCAAGTCACTCTGTCCTCCACCAAGGACTCTGTTCATATGTCTGCTTTGCTACACCAAGCAGCGAAAATTCTTTGGCCATTGTCCACAGAACATGTCTCCTTGGTATTTATCTCCAGAGAGATTTGGGGGTTTAAAGGTTGAAAGTAGCGCTCAATAAAACAAGGTGTTTCTTGGGCCTTTCAGATCACCCTGGTCGCTGCTATCAATGTAGAGCCAAGCCCGTGCAAAAGCACAGTCTTATTTTCAGTGTTTATTCTTCATGGGGGTTCTGGTCTAATGGCAAAAAACAAGGAAGAGATACTACCAGTGCTACAGGGTGCGTGGCTTCAGTACAGGCACAGCAATTGTGCTTGAAATGAGGGATGGGGGTGAAAGGGCAGAAACAGAAGACAAGTTTCCTGCTCGGTGCTGCAATATAGTGCTCTCAGAGGAGCTTAGAAAGCAGAAGAGAGCTCTTAGCAGAGAGGTGAGTAACAGTAATTCAGTGGCTATTATCCACCTTGTTGGCAGCCTGCTCTTACTGGAGAAAGTGAAGAGCTAAGGACCGTCTGCCACCTCTCAGTGTCCAGCCCCAACGCTTTATTTGTATAAGGAAGTGTCCGTCTGTGTGTGAGGCGCGGGAAGTGGGCTGGGATGCTGGAAGGAAATGTGGCAGGAGCAGCAGGGAAGGTCACAGGTCTCTGCTACCTCCTGCTCCAGCAGAACTGCCCTGGAGCTAACCCGGGTACTTATAGGGCACTGCCATGTGTGCCAGACACGGTCATCCTTCCTCTGGGAGACGCAGAAGTAGGAGAGAGGAAAGTTTAAATACCAGAATGATCTCAAACGTGAATTTGTTCCCATCAGAAGAAATACTCCTCTGAGCTCTGCAAGAAGTGCTCTGACACTAAACACAAGCATTTTCCTTTTGGTAATCCCACCAGGTACATTCTTTCCCTTGTGTCTGTAGCTCTTTGTTCACTCCTCTGCACCAGCATTTAATTGAAACGCTATAGACGAGTGACAGGAGTGTAATGACGTGCAGTGTCTTGTACAGGCAGTACTCAGAGAGCAGTTTGAAACAAGGTGGAAGGGAACATCACCTATTTTTGTTACACAGAACGAAATCCTACTAGAGAAGAAAAAGAAGAAAAAAAAACTTAAACTGAAATTCCCCAGAACAGCAGAAGAGGAGAAAAAGCAAGCTGAGAAGAGGAGAAGGGCTGAAGCTTACAAAGAGCAGCAGCAGCAGAACTTTGTTGATCTGGCCTGCGAGTGCAGAGCTGTGATCTGCTGCCGGGTGACGCCAAAGCAGAAGGCCATGGTGGTGGAGCTGGTGAAGAAGTACAAGAAAGCAATTACTCTGGCAATCGGGGACGGTGCCAATGATGTAAACATGATTAAAAGTAAGGCAGCCATAGAACTTCTCTCGGTAGGAAAGATCTCTTCTGGGCCTTCTTCTGCCGCCTCTTCACTGCTACTCTTTGCTCAGAAGACTCTGCCAATCTGTTTTGTTCCCCGCGTTACCATCACTTCTGTTACCTTCTCTGCCTCTGCTTTCCCTTTGAGGAAGCCCTTTATGAAATGGTTAGTAGATTATGCTGGTATATTTTAGCTTTTTCTGTAGATGTTCCCTGAGAAGGGACCTGAATTACGTGTGTTCCCGTGTTGTGGGTTACAGAAGTGTAATATAAACCCAAAGGTATAGCTTAGCTGCCCCGTGCCTGGGGGCACTGCCCATCCCGTATTGCAGCTGCGATCTCTGAACTGCTTCCTGAGAAACCCCACTGAGACAGAAACTCCTGGGCTATGCTTTATGGTACGAGTGTGTTTGTGAACAGCCTGGACGGGTGGCTCAGGGTCTGCTTGCTCTGTCCCATCGCTTGATTCTCCCGTGGTCAAATCTCCCAGCATCCGTTCTGGCGGAACAAGAATCCAAGCGAGGGTGGGGACGTGAGCAGTCACTAATAGGGCAAAGAAGGGGAAATGTGCCACGGTGTTAGTCTGCAACACAGCTTTCCGTGCTGTACGTGGAAATAAAGTGGGGCAGAGGGACCTGGGGCAGAGAATAGGAACCGGGAGGAGATTTGCCCTCGGTCCTGCTGTTCCTCTCCCGTTGCTCAACGCAGTGTTTGTTTCATTCTCTGCAGCTGCTCACATCGGAGTTGGAATCAGTGGCCAAGAGGGGATGCAAGCTGTCATGTCGAGTGACTACTCTTTTGGGCAGTTCCGCTACCTCCAAAGACTGCTGCTGGTCCACGGTCGATGGTCTTACATTAGGATGTGCAAGTTTTTAAGATACTTTTTCTACAAGAACTTTGCTTTTACACTAGTGCACATCTGGTATTCATTCTTTAATGGCTTCTCTGCCCAGGTAAGGAGACGTGTTCGTGTGTAATACTGACAGGCACATCTTCCTTTTTGTCAGTGCAGAATAGCAAAGGCTTAACTGGGAAGTGATGGGAGCCTGAAGGTATCATCAGTAATTTCTGCAGAAGAGGTGATAACTAAGCTAGTTAATTACAGGCTAAGCAGTGGGCTGTGACCTCAGAACCCCTCGAGTTGGTATCAGCATTGTACAGGGAGGACAAGATTGCTATCTAGTGGTTTGGGAAAGCTTTCCCAGCCCTGCTGCTGAAGGTGAAGTTGATTCGGAGGTGAAGTTGAATGGTGCATGAATTGATCAGTAGGAAACCAAATCCCAGTCATGCAACACACTGGGGGTTTGTAAGGAGCGGGGCAGCTTTGTACAGGTGAAAAGTAGTTTCAGCAGAGCTTTGAGCTAAGGTGCTGCTGGCTGTTGGGGTAAACACCGAGACGGATAATTTAATGCTATAGGAGAGCACGTGTGATTTTTCTCAGGACTTGGAAGGAAAAGGTGTAATCAAGAAGAAATTATTAACTCCTGAAACTCCTCCTCCTCTTGCAGACAGCCTATGAGGACTGGTTCATCACACTGTACAATGTCTTGTACTCCAGTCTCCCTGTTCTGCTGGTTGGCCTGCTTGACCAGGTATTCTCCATGGTGTTAACAGCAGATGTATCCAAAGGCATCTAATGTCAAGTCTTTCATTACACTGCAACTGGTTGCTTTCTTTTATGGACAAAGCATTGGGGATGGGGGCAGAGGTGGGATGCTTGGTTTTTTGGCTTTTAAAGATGTGTTCCTCTTCCTAGTATGTGAGGTAACAAGGGGCAGTAAGCAGAGGGTTACTGAAATAGCCAAAGTTAATTAGCTTACAGGTCTTCAGTGCTGATAACGTTTGTATGAAATCTTTCTTGGGTGTTTGTTAGAGATTTAAAGGCAGGGTGTGCAGTGGTAGCCCTCATCTTCTGCTTAGTCCCTGCATCGGGAAAGAGCCAACACAACCTGCAGCTGTAAAAAGCTGTATGACTGGGGGGGCTCTTGTCTTGGGAAGTGGTGGGCTGTAAGTCCAGCAGCCTGGAAATGGGCTCTGGGATCGCTTTGTGAGAGCTGTCCAGACCTGGCTCTTCCCAGCTGCACGCCTTGCTCTGTGCAGAGTCCTGCTCCCACGCTGCTCTTTGGTGAGGGAAAAGGAATCTGCCATTTCCTCTGGGACACTGTGAACTTGAGCTTCGGACTTCTCAAAGCTCACTCTGAGTACAAGAAATTGCAGCAACTTTGTTTTTCTTTTCTTTTCCCATTTTCTTAAGGATGTGAGTGACAAATTGAGTCTTCGGTTCCCTAGACTGTATGTTTTGGGACAGAAAGATTTACTTTTTAACTACAAGAAGTTCTTTTTAAGTTTGCTTCATGGAGCTGTAACTTCACTGATAATCTTCTTCATACCATATGGTGCTTACCTTAAAACCATGGGGCAAGATGGAGAAGCACCTTCAGATTATCAGTCGTTTGCTGTCACAGCAGCATCTTCTCTTATATTTGTCGTCAACTTGCAGGCAAGTAAGCTTAGCCTCCTCATCTCTCCTGCTCTCAAAACACTTCTGGGGCATGTTCCTACGTTTGTCTACTTAAAAACATAACAAAATAAAAAGGCTTCCTGGTTTTGCCTTCTCTCCTCTCTGTTGATGCTCTTTCTGACTGACGCGTGTGAGAGGTGACTTGACCACAGTGCTGTCAGTCTTCAGATGACAATAGGAGTTGATATTATTATGAATTAATAAACTCATGTGGAGCTTTTCTTTGCTTTCAGATTGGCTTGGATACATCTTACTGGACTTTTGTTAATGCTTTTTCAGTATTTGGGAGTATTGCAATTTACTTTGGTATCACGTTTGACTTCCACAGTGCAGGAATCCACGTTCTCTTTCCTTCTGGCTTCCAGTTCACAGGTCAGTCCTTGTGGTTTGTTTCTTCTTCTCACCCTCATGCAGCAGAACTGCGGCCCAAATGTCATGGTGTGAACCTTTTCCTTCAATGAAAATGAGCAGGAACATGACGTTGCCCAGCAATGGGAGTCTGCAAACGAGAGCCAAGTTAAAATTGGTGGGGCAGCTTAAAAGAAAGGGAATGTGAGATCTGGCAGGGTATGCGTTTGCCATGTTGCCCTAACTGTTCAGCAGAGGGCAAAACCCCAAAGTGAGACAGAGCCCAATGCCATTAGCAGCTCTTGGGGGTGTTGCTGGAACCCTGGGGAGGTGTAAGTAGCAGCCATTTGGACGTTTTTGCTTCCTGATTTTCCCAGTGACACCTCTTTCATATGTTGTGTTAGATCTAAGTATCCCCCCTCAAAATAACAAGCCACCTCGATTTTGTGTTCTCACTTTTAAGCTGAGCCCAACTGAAAAAAGGTAGTTGCCTCCAGTACAATGTTTTTCTTTGAGCTTTAGTAATGCTTTAGCCCTCTTCTAGAACTTCCTTGTACCTGGGTGCTTCATGAATTTCAGAAGTTTATGAAGATATGACCACTGCTTAGTTTGAAAGAAAGTTCTGTGAGATTGGGTGTTTGGCTACTAAACATCACTTGCCCATATGGCTGTGTTGTAATGGGAGTGCTTCATAGAATTCTGTCCTCTTGTGCTCCTTGGGAGTAGTCTCTGTATCGCAGCTTGGTGTTGTGATACATGACAGAATACCTGAACGTTGGCTCAGCAGAGAAGCCGGGGCTTCTCTGTTTTATAACTAGTCCACGTGATCATGTCATAAACTAATTTTTGCTCTTTTTATTCCTAGGAACTGCTCCCAATGCTCTGAGACAGCCATACCTTTGGCTCACCATGATTCTATCCATTGCCATTTGCTTACTTCCCGTAGTGGCACAGCGGTTCTTTTCTGCAACAATTTGGCCTTCGGAAAGTGATCGAGTGAGTGTGTTATTTGGGTTATTTGGGTTCATTTGGCATGTATTTACTGCCAGGAGTCAGTACTGGTGACAGCTTTAGAGACACCCATGTGATTGTGCCCTAGGAAAAGTGGCAGGAGATGGGGGAGCTCGGGCCCTTGGCCAGGGCGGGTGGCAGCAGGGCTTTCCCAAGTCTGGATGCAGCCTGCCTTCTGGCTGGGTGACAGCGGTGCTGTGATGTTCTGCTGTCCAAAGCAGTGTCACTTTGGCGTGTTCGGGTCTCCCAGTATCTTCCTGGCACTTCTGTGTCAGAAGGTACCTCGTTCCCTGTCAGTGTAGTGGGCAGTTCTTGTTTGCTTCTGTTTTGCCTCGAGCTGGCAAATAGGATATGAAAATAGGTACGTTGTTTAAGTGTTTTAAAGAAGCATCAGCATGAGAACACAGGAACAGCTTGCAACTGACGTATCTTCAGTTCACCCCAATGAAAGGCATTTAAAGATAAATGAAAATAATGAAGTTAAAATAATCTTCCCAAAATGCTGATGCATTGCTGCATAGAGATGTGGCTTAGTGATGGGTTTTACCAGAGTTGGGTGGGTGGTTGGACTGGATGATCTTAAAGGTCCCTTCCAACCCAGACAAGTCTATGATTCTATTTCTTGTTTCTAACAAATTTCAAGAAGAGAACCCTCCTGTTGAGCATTTTAGAGATGTAAAAAAGCATGGGGTTGTTTCCCAGTGAGTAAACCCAAACAAGCTGTTTTCCCTGTAATCCCTAAACTGCTCTGTCTTTGCACACCTCAAGATCCAGAGGAACCGCAAGAAGTACGTGGCGGAAGAGCAGGCGTGGAAGCGCCATCAGAGCGCCTTTCGCCGTGGGGTGTCGGGCCGTCGCTCTGCCTACGCCTTCTCCCACCAGCGGGGCTACGCCGACCTCATTGCCTCCGGCCGCAGCATTCGGAAGAAGCGGGCTCCTCTGGATGCCATCCTGGGCAGCAGCGGGACACCAGCCAGAGATGCTCCTCAAACAAGCTGATTTTCAAAAGCTGAGAAGCTTTTTATCCAAATAATTGCACACAAAAAAAAATTTTTTTAAAGAAACTCAGGATATTTTTTTTTTTAACCAAATGGCATAAGGATGTGGAGATTTTTATGCTTTATCACAGAGCTTCCTGGCTTTGGACTACTGGGAGGGTAGAAAGGCCAAGTTCTCTATGGAGCTACTGATCCTGGTACGAGTGATGTGTGTGTACGGTGAAATGAAGGATGTGTGTGCTGGGGAATGGGAACCCAGCCCTGTCAGTTTTTGCTTTTGTTTTTTATTAGTGATGCCTGGAATCGTGAACTTTTTTTCACATTTTAATAATCAGTTGGTATAAAACTGCAGCTACATTTCATACGTTGTCTTTGAACACAGGCTGCTGAGCAGCAGGTACCTCCTGTGCACCATTTCATTACATTGCACAGTCACCACAGCAAACCAGAGCACCAGCATTTTGAGAGGGACCCAGACATTTTCACCTGAGCTCGTCCTGCTGGAGATTGGGTTGTATCTGGTGGCAAACCTGGGTCAGTGTCAGGTTTGAATAGGAGCTCTGGCACGTGCAGGTGTGGTTTCTGTCCCTTCCCCTTTCTCTAGCAGCTGCTTACACTTGCTGTACTCGAGAGAGATTGTTCTTTGCACCTTGTTACACCCTTATGCCCTTCAGAGCCAGCCCCTGGAACAGAGAGACGGGGAACAGCAGTTAACAGGCATTTTCTCATTTGCTCTTTGTCTCTCGGCCTGTTTCTCTTTCCAGCTCTAGAATATGTTTGTATCTGATCACATAGAGTATTTATGAGCTCTGGGAAGTGCCCCTTGGGGCTGGCAGCAGTTTGTTCATTCCAGTTTGGACACAGCAGTCACTGGGAAAGGGCCACTTCAACTGGAACGGACTTCCCTTTCGAGCGAGTCCGTTCTTACCATGTAAAATGTGTTTTTATGAGAGTCTCTGCATTTGCACATACTTTTACTCTTTAAGTTGAAACAAATGGACGTTTCATTTGTATTTTACCTACTTTTCCGGACGCGGGCTGATCCCGGGAATGGTTTTACAGTCACACCCAGTGTACATTTCAAACCGCTAACGCAAATAAATGCCCTAAACGTTACGGCGTCTCTTCTATAAGTGTATGGGTGACAGGGGGAGCGGGAAAGGGGATAACTAACCTACCCCAGGGGCTGCTCCATTGCGGGATGCCCCCGTGCTCCCACCATCCACCGGTACCGGGCGTGGCCGGGCGGCTGACGCAAGGCGGGGGCCGATTGGCTGAGAGCGACGGAAGCGCGGTGACGGCACTTCCGGCGGGCGGTTGCGGCAGTGCGGCGGTGGCGGACATGGCGGCAGAGGTGCTGGGTCGGACGGCGGCGCTGGCCCTGGGTGAGGCCCCGGCCCCAGGCGGAGGGTGGTGACCGCACCGCCGGGCGAAGGGGAGACCGAGCTCCGGGTGGGGATGAAGGACGCCGTGGGAGGGTCGGAGGTGTGCCGGGGCGCCTCGGCAGCGTGGGGAAACGGCACCGCTCAGCGCCGCGGCAGGGCGGCGCGGCGGACTCAGCGCCGCAGGGAGGTGGGGACCTGGTGAGGACGGCCCGGCGGGGGACGATGGGGACGGAGCCCGAGCCCGGTGTGTGGCCCGGAGGCTGTACCGGCGCTGAGCCCCGGTAGCTGGGAGCGAACGCCCCCCGCCGGAGCGGGAGACTGCCGTGCCGGCAGCGGGTCGGTGCCCGGGAGCAGCCGGGCAGGGCCCAGCGGGGGCAGAGGGACCGTGTGCCCAGGCGGTGGCGAGAGGAGGGGGTGTTGGCTGCGCTGTTAATTGGGGGTTAATTTCTGGGCTGAGGTTTGGCTGGAGTTCTCTGACCGTGCCCAGGAAAGGCTGTCCCTCCAAGGGGCTCCTTCCTTTGGGTTCCCGACCTGCAGCCAGGGATCCCAAGGGGTCAGTACCGTGGGAGTCTGTAACACTCCAGCATAACACACTGCCCGGCCTGGGGCTTAGAGTGAGAAATTAACAGCGATTCTTACCCTGGCTGGCCATCTGCCTGGATGTGAAGGTTCATTGCTGATGGTGACAGTGAAGGTTTTATGCCCTTGTGCATTTCCAGTTCTTTCCTGAACGTTTCCACAGCTGATTGTTTCCTTTTGAGTGATTGCCTGTATTCCTCACGTGTTACAGAGGAGCTGTACGTTTCTGAACGAGAGGGCAATGACTCCACTGGTGATGGGACACAAAAGAAACCCTTCAAGACTGTTTTGAAGGTAATCAAGATGATTAGAGACCTGGAGCATCTCTGTGGTGAGGAAAGGCTGAGGGACTTGGGTCTATTCATTCTGGAGAAGAGGGATCTGATCAACCCCTAGAAATCCTTGAAGGGTGGGTGTCAGGAGGATGGGGCCAGGCTTTTTCCAGTGGTGCCCAGGGACAGGACAAGAGGGAACGGGCACAAAGTTGTCCATAAGAAGTTCCATCTGAACCTGAGGAGGAACTTGTCCCCTGTGAGGGTGTCAGAGCCCTGGCAGAGGCTGCCCAGAGAGGTTGTCGAGTCTCCTTCTCTGGAGACATTCCAACCCCACCTGGAGACGTTCCTGTGGGACCTGCTGTGGGTGGCCCTGCTTTGGCAGGGGGTTGGACTGGATGATCTCCCGAGGTCCCTTCCAACCCCATCGCATTCTGCAGCTCTAATTGTGGAAAACAAACGCTGTTTATGCAGAGTGGGAACTGTGCTGTAGGTTGTGTTTTATACCTGTTCCTGCAGCTCTGCCTGGCAGGACCAGAAGCGGGACGTCTGTGTGGTCTCATGGAGGATGGTTCCATCCACTCCCAGTGCCACTGATGCTGTTGTTCTCTCCCCCTTTCCAGGCGCTGATGACAGCGGGAAAGGAGCCGTTTCCCACTATCTACGTGGATTCACAAAAGGAAAACGAGGTGCTGTAGTGTTAGAGCTTCCTCACAGAAATTCTTTAATGTGCCTTTGTGTGAGGGGTCACAAATGTAACCTTTTGTCTTCTGCTCTCTCCTTGGGTTCCGGTAGAGATGGGCCATTATTTCAAAGTCACAGATGAAAAATGTCAAAAAGCTGTGGCACAGGGAACAAATGAAGAACGAAGCCAAGGAGAAGAAGGAGGTAGGTTGCAGATGATGTTGAGCTGGAGGCAGCACAGCACTGTTCTCTGCCAAAGCCAGAAAGCAGCACTCTTGTCATTCCCACCCCTCCAGAAACGCTTCCGTCTGTTCTCATTGTTAGTAATTGTAACGAGTGGGGATCTTACAAAGCCTGGTTACAGCTACTCAGTACATCTAATTGGTTTTTTACACCAGGCAGAAGATCTCTTGAGGAGAGAGAAGAACCTGGAGGAAGCCAAGAAAGTTGTTATCAAGAATGATCCGAGTCTTCCAGAGCCGAAATGTGTAAGCTGCAGCACACCTGATGGGCGGCCTGTGTCAGAGCGGCTCGTCTGCACCGAGACTGAGCCTGTCCCTGCTCTGGGGCTCTGGCAGCTCTCAAAGGCTGTTCTCTTTTTGCTGTAACTTTGTTGTTCTGGTCACCTGTGTCCTCTAGCGTATAGACTTCGAGCTTTCTCATGTGCTTGGTGGGTCTCTGAACCTTCTCAGTTCACGCATCAGGCTGTGCTGTGTCCGTGTTTGTCTGCTGGTTTTGGCTGAAGCCTTGCGCTCTCACGGCCGCTCTTTGGGAAAGGGGCAGCTGAGCTGTTCTGGGGAGGGAGATGTGATACACATTTGTATTTTAAGTACTTGTGTGGAAACATCATGTACATGGTGAATCATTTCTCTGTTTGACCGCTTTTACTCACTGCTTTACAGGTGAAGATTGATGCCCTGAAGGCTTACAGAGGCCAGAGAGTGAAGATTTTTGGCTGGATTCACAGGTTACGGAGACAAGGTAAATGACAAGCGTTTGTTTAGAACCTGTGCAGAGAGATGGAACACGTTCAGTAGCCTTCAGAACTTGGATGCTCACAATGAATCAGACAGTACCTACTCTTAATTAATTTTTAAACCATCAGTTAGATGTCCTTTGCTTTATCCTAACAAGCAGTCACCACAACACTGAAAATTCTGTGAAATTTATGAGCATTTCGTAGTCGACATGGGATTGTCAGTTCGGAGGCCAGTCCTGCAGAATTTCTTCAGAAGATCCGTTTTGTGTTTGAAACTAATGATGCAAATGGAGGAGCTGTCATCTGTTCATAATGAAATCAGCAAACTGCAATTTTAAACTTATATGAAGCAGTGTAACTTCTTTTAAAATAAATTCAGCAAGTAATACCTGCTGTCCAGGTGGTGGGTACCCTGCTCTGCGAGGTGGCTTTGGTTGGGGTGCAGACGTGCAGGGCAGAGGTGGTCCTGACTCTGCGGGTATTGATTCAGGTTATTACTGAAGGACTTGATGAGGTGGTTGTGGGTCTGGATATTGTGAGCAGCTTCTAGCAAACTCTTGCTTTTGTGAAGAGGTGGGTGACCAGGGTGACATCGCTTACTGGTGCTCGGTGTGCCCCGGGCCTGTGCGTTGAGCATTTCTGCACAGAGACTTGTAGTCCCTCTGGACTGACTGTAACTCCTTACACAGAATGCGGCTCTGTGAGGGGCTCCTCTCACTGTGCCAATGGCTCCGTGTTCCCCTGGAGCATCTCTGCTGCTTAAAATGGAATAGTGTGACCACAGTCCTTCTGCAGTGATCTGCATGGCACTGGCCAATGTGGCTTGGGACAGCTGTCCCCGTATTGCCTGTTCAGATGGGTCAGTGACTAAAGCTGGGGCTCTCTGGGGTTTTTTCTTCTCTTTTTAACTAGGAAAAAATTTGATGTTCGTTGTTTTGAGAGATGGCACGGGTTTTCTTCAGTGTGTCCTGTCAGATGAGCTGGTAAGTTGCAATGATTTAATTATGTCCTGTCATTAAATAAGTGAAGTGCTCCTACCTCCTATCTGTGTTCCTTTTATATAGATGATTGTAAGTTCTCCTGAACCTACTGATTAAATTGTATTATTGTTGAGTCTCTTAACTACTAGAGGTTTTTTGTCAGCATGAGAATGATTTAGAAGTGACTGTGAGTTAATCTTGCCTGTGACTCCAGTGGATGTCATAGGAAAATTTAAAAACTTCCCGTAACCACGTCCCTGTCTCCTTTTCTCCCCACAGTGTCAGTGTTACAACGGGCTGATTCTCTCCACGGAGAGCAGCGTTGCAGTCTATGGGACGCTGAACCTCCTCCCCGAAGGCAAGCAGGTACGGGAGGTAGTGTCTTCGGCTTCTCCCTCTCTTCAGCAGCTCATCCTCCTCCTGGTGTAAAGAGAAGCAGAGGTGGAAATAATTGCTGGCATGTTTTGCAGATGAAATTTGGCTAGGTTTAGTTGTTCTAGCTGTCCCTCCCATTCGGGTCCTATCCCCAAGGGATTATCCAAAGTTAGAGAGTCAAACTCAGTTAAATGCAAACCCACCTCCTGACCAGAAGTTGCCAGGGTTTCCTTTCCTGTGGGAGCGTCTAAATATAAATGCAGCCAAAGAGGGATCCCATTTTTCAATAACTTTATGCAGTTAGGTAATCATAACTCGTATGTTACTGCTCAGAATTGATACTCCAGGCATTGAAAACACTTGATGTTTTCGTGTCTCATCACAATGATACAACACTCTTAGTGAACAAAAGCACTAGATTTGTGAAAATCTGTGGATTAGATTTGGAAAATGTGCATGTATACCCTGAAAAGACTGTGAATGAAAAACAAAAATAGCATTTTAGGGGACAGAAGCCCAGCCTGCCCCACACGGGGGAGCTGGTGAGAGCAGAAATGGAGAGCTCTCTTCGGCAGCCGGGCAGGGCTGAGCCTGGCTGGGGGGATGCTGAGGGACTCTGCTTGCTGTGGGGCAGCAGATGGGGCAGGGGAGATCAGCAGCAGGAAAGTGCTGGTTTTACGTGGAGGTGAGGTGCTGCCTAGTGCAGAGAGGTTGATTGCTGAGGGGTCTGACAGACAGACTCAGAGGTGCCACGGCGAGCTCGTTCTTCCCCTGTCCTGATCTTCAACTCGTGTGCAGTTTGCTGCCCAGTACTACAAAGAAGTTGACATCCAAGGGGCAGAAAGCTGACTTCTGAAACTTTTGTTTCTCTTCAAATGGGCAGGCTCCGGGAGGCCACGAGCTGAACTGTGATTACTGGGAGCTTATTGGTCTGGCCCCAGCAGGAGGGGCTGACAATCTGCTCAATGAGGACTCGGAGGTCGATGTGCAGCTTAACAACAGGCACATGATGATTCGAGGGGAGAACATGTCCAAAATCTTCAAGGTGCGCTCCATGGTGGTGCAGGCCTTCAGGGATCACTTCTTTGCTAATGGATATTATGAAGTAAGTGTATTTTCCCTTGTCAGCAAATGACTGCTTGAATGTCCTGACTTGCAGGCTATCTTTCTGCTGGAAAAACTGTAGACTTTCTAAATTAACCTGAAAAGGGCACAAGAAAAGCTGTTTATTGGGAAACTATGATTTGATTGGTTTCATAGACATAGATCTCAAAGGTGTGTAGACACTCCTGAGGCATGTGTTACAGCGCGACTCGCAAACAGCCTGCACACCTCTCTTTAACATGCCGAAGGGAATCACAGTGAAGTGTTCTGGTGTGTGTGTGCACAGCCTGGGTAGATGGTGTTCTGGAAGAGTGTGTCTTGCATCACTGCTCTTGTGCCTTGTCATCATTGTACTTAATTCTTTGCTCAAGTAATGACAGTGCTGTTCTTTAACAGGTCACACCACCGACTTTAGTCCAGACGCAGGTGGAAGGAGGCTCGACCCTGTTCAAACTGGATTATTTTGGGGAAGAGGCGTACTTGACCCAGTCATCCCAGCTCTACCTGGAGACCTGCATTCCAGCCTTAGGAGATGTTTTCTGTGTTGCTCAGTCCTACAGAGCTGAGCAGTCCAGGACCCGCAGGCACTTGGCAGAGTATGCAGAGAGTACACTTCTTTTCCCTTTGTGTAGAGGGGAATTTGTAAGGCAGGGAGTAGCAGGCGGTCGGATGACTTAGTGCACAGTGAGCAGAGAGCACAAGGGGAGGGCTGAGCAGAAGTGTATCTGGGGGACAATACCTTGTCTCTGTGAATGTCCAGCTGGTCACAACACAGTGACCTTTAGTGAAGGAAGCAGAGCTGACACGTTTTTGAAAAGCTCTTATTTTCAGTGTAGGAGTGGGACACATGAAAAGGGGACCACAAGTGTGTGTTCTTAGGTTGTGGGGGTTTTTTCTCATGCAAATTTTTTTCGTAGCTAAAGATGTGTTGCTTGTGTGTGGTTTTGTAACAGCATGACTTTGTCTTTCAGGTACACTCACATTGAAGCTGAATGTCCTTTCATAAGTTTTGAGGATTTGCTGGACCGTCTGGAGAGCTTGGTTTGTGATGTAGTGGACAGAGTCTTGAAATCGCCTGCATCGAGCTTGCTGTACGACCTCAACCCGGTAGGCAGCAACGGGGAACATGATGTTTAGCCTTCCCTGATCAGCATGCTCACCTGGGGAAGGCAGGGCACGGCAGTGAGCTCTGCTTGCTTACTGCTATTGGTAATAAGGAAAATATGAAATGCAGGATTTTCATTGTTTTCATGTCAAGGCAGGCAATGAGTCCCCCAGAAGCAGGGGACTGTGGGGCAGAAGTCCCTGCCGACAGTTCCAGGAGCCAGCAGTGCGCTGGGATTTATTGCAATGTGTGCTGCACCAGTGGAATAAAACCCTCTATCCCAGAGCTCGTAATATTGATTGGCTGGAACTTGCAGATTGAGCACCAGGGAGCAATGAAACAACTGGTGTTTTACTTTCTACCCTGGAACATGGAGCTCTGTACAGCTATTTCCATTTGTTAGAGACCCCTTGTCTTCTGCTGCCTGTGCAAAGAAGATGGCTCTGAGAGACTGCTGACTTTATTTCCATCGCTTGCTCTTCTCTCGGAGCGCATACAAATTCAGCCATCCCTGGTATTTTGATCTGTTTTCCTGCTAAACACTGGGAGGTTCAGTTTTAAACTTGGGCTGAGGAGGGGGCAGGAGGTAGGAGACAGCAGAAGCACCTTCCCTCACAAAGGCAGGTTCTGACGCTGTTCCGTGCGCAGGGAGGTGAAAATGTTCTCCTGGAGCCCTGCGCGTGAACCTCTGCTCGTGGCTGGGTGTGAAAAATCTGTGTGCACAGTGAATTTGAACAGAAAAGGAAATGGCTTTGAAAATACTCCCTCTCTCCCCTCCTGCTGTCTCTGTCAGCATCTCTTCTGGCAGCTGGCCTGGGCTTGGAAGATGGCTGTGTTTGGTTCTCGCTTTCCAGTACTGAGCCTGATTTGTTTGGTTATTTATTAAGTAATAATTTGTTGATGTATGAGCTGGAAAAAGTAGTGTGTATGCTTCAAGTCTGGAATTGGACTTGCTGATCAACTAGAAAAGTATTCTTCTAAAATGGTACTGCTCCAACTGTTGTCACTTCTACTCATTTGCAGGGCTTCCAGCCCCCTAAACGTCCCTTCCGACGAATGAACTACAGTGAAGCCATCGAGTGGTTAAAGGAGCACGATGTGAAGAAGGAAGATGGCACTTACTATGAGTTTGGGGAAGTAAGTCTTTCTGAGGCTCCAGGGGGACTAAAGCCAAACAAACCCCACTGCCCTGCACTAAGGGTGTGCTTGAAGAACAACAGTGTGTTGGGACTGTTGGGGTGCTGTTGGCTGGACTGTTGGGGTGTGTGAGTCTGTGTGGAACGATAAGGAGGGAAATTCTAGTCCAGTGTAAGTTCAAGGGAGTTTTGCTATAAACTTCCACAAGGGCTGGGTTTTTGTCTGGGCTGTGCTGGGAGGTGTAGTGACGTCGTACTGGGGAAGGCAAGCATGGGCTGGGTTTTCACGGGATGGCTTTGTACGTTGGGATCAATACCTGTGTTGTCACCTGTCCCTCTGTTCTGTCTCACTCTTCTTCAGCATGTAAGGCACATGGGCTGATGAAGCTCAAGAGGACTTGATGATGTAGCTGTGGTCATCAAAGGATTTAGGGGAACTGAGATTTTTAGGAAGAGCTCATACAATGGTTTAACTTCAACTCTACACAGTATTTTCTGAGGGAGCCTTGGCAGCTCAAAATCAGATGGTTTTTGGAGTTTTTCTTTTGCTGTTACTGCTTTTCCCATCTCTGTCAAAGATGATGAAAGGAAGGGAAAGGCCTTTAGACTGCCCTGAACTTAGAGTTCCAGAGGGAAATGAGAGTTCTTCCCCACTCTCCCCTGTTGTGGGCTGGCATGTGCTTTGTGAGCAGTCCTTTCTCAAGGCCTGTGTTCCTCCCGCTTCCCTTGCTGTGGCTGCTCCTGCCCCTCCCATGTGGTCAGTGCTCTTGGATTAAAACAAGTGACAGCTGTGACTGGATTCTTCTATTAAAGAAAAAAAATCTCATCTTCTGACTTTAACTCAGAGTCTAAGAAGAGTGCAAGGGTGTAATAAAAGTTCAAATTAAACCTTTTAGGAGTAGGCAGAGTTTTTTCACTAAACAAAATGTGTTTGTTTAACAAGCCCTGATCGTGTCATCACTGATGTTCCCTGTCTGTCAGTGTGACTGGGGTCATCCCTTACTTCTCAGCGGTTCTTAAACAATAAAATTGCTGAATTGGTCAAAATGAAACTTCTGCTTCACAGCTTATCAAATTCCAGTCTGAAATCTTGACCTAAATAACCAAATGACCTTGTCTGTGTGACTGATCCGTTGAGGTTTTTCAAAATAGCCCAAATAAATATCAAAGAAACACTGAAACTTCTTGGTCTTGAGGTTTGTGGGAAATGGTATCGGGGAGGAAGGCGAGAAGGTGTTTGCTGGTTGTTTGGGAAGTCCACGTCAGGTTGTTTTCCCTCAGGTTCCTGTCTGAAACACTGGGAAGACTTGGATTTTAATTGAAATTTTTTTTTTCCTGCCATGTATGTTTTTATATATATTTTTTTCTAGGATAAGTTTGTTTTAAAAATGTAGGTATATTAGGAGGAATGTGTGGATATGTGTGGTCTGAAACTCTCTTTTCATGCCTGATACACGTGGGACTCAAGGTGTCGGAGTGGGTTTGGTTTTAAATACCAACAAAGCCTTCTTTCCCCGTAGGATATTCCTGAAGCTCCTGAGAGGTTGATGACAGACACCATTAATGAGCCAATCCTGTTGTGCCGATTTCCCGCAGAGATAAAGTCTTTCTACATGCAGCGCTGCCGTGACGATTCCCGGCTTACCGAGTCTGTAAGTTGGTGTTGTGGGTGGTGTCGTGGGCTCTAAGCAGCGTGGGGAGCCTCAGCGTGAGTGAGCATCTGACAAGTCAGTGCTGCAGGAACATCTTGGAGGAGTCTTCCCAGGCTTTGGTTTGGGTGTCCCTTGGCATGGCTTTGCTGAACCGACAGAAAGAAACAAAGCAACTCTGGAGTGTTAGTGAAATGGGGGTAGGTGACAGCAGTGGCAGTACTTCTGTCACTTCTGGGAGACTCTGCTGACTGAGGTGCTTCTTGGGGACGCTGCTGTCTTTGTGAGGTTTGGGGGAGTATTTCTGGAAGGCTTTTTGTTAATGTTGTTGGGTTTTGGTGTTACTTTGACAGTTGAATATGACCAAGAATGCTGGAGGTTAGCTTCGAGCACCTCATTGATGAGTTAATTCCATCTATAAGTTGGGTCTGGAAGGAATTGCCTGCCTTCTTGTCACGGAGAATTAAAATAATGTGGTAAAACGCGTTATGGAAATAGAGTTTTAAGTCTGGGCTGTTTTTCCTCCCCCTCCTGCAGACAGCGTAGCTGCAGTAGCTTGATGTCATGCTCTGTGTTGCAGGTTGACGTGCTGATGCCCAACGTTGGTGAAATCGTTGGAGGCTCCATGCGTACCTGGGACAGCGAGGAGCTACTGGAAGGCTACAGGAGAGAGGGCATCGATCCCACACCGTACTACTGGTACACTGACCAGGTCTGTAAACAGATTTCTAAACGGGGAATGGTTTTGGTGGTCCAAAGTTATCAGTTAACCATTGGCAAAGTGCAGTGGGTAGCAGTTGCTGTTGTGTGAGAATCACTGCTGTTGGCCGTGGTTGCACCTTGCCCCTGCACATCACCTGCCTTTGGTCCGACTCTGCGGGTGTGTTCCCCTTCAAGGACTTCTGCGGTGGTTGTGGCTGGATAAAGAGAGGTTGGTCTTCACAGGCTGGGGCAGCTGAGCTCTACCTGGCGTGAGGGGAGGGGGAAAGGAGGTGGCTAAACAAGAACCATGAAGACTTTCACCTTCCACTTTCCTCTTCTTGTCCTTACACCATCCCAGGAACTCAGGACAATTCAACACAAGTATCTTGTCTGAAAAGAGCATCATCCATTTTCCTCATTTTTCAGAAAATAATCTTGGAATGGTTTTGTGGTGGGTTTTTTTTGGTTGGTTGGTTTGGTTTGTTGGTTGGTTTTTGTTTTCTGATAGTATTACTGCAATTCTAAGTACCGAAATGTTTAATATCTACTCTCTGGTTTTAACTTCACAGAGGAAATATGGCACGTGCCCTCATGGGGGCTATGGTTTGGGATTAGAGCGGTTCCTAACCTGGATTCTGAACAGACACCACATCCGGGATGTCTGTCTCTACCCACGCTTTGTGCAGCGCTGCAAACCTTAGCGTCCTCGGGAGGAACGCCTTCAAGGCCCAGCAGCCGGGGCTTGGAAAGGAACGATACGCTCTGCTGTCCCACAGCCTGGCCACCAGCAAGACTTAGTGCAACCTGTTGCTGATACAAGTACTAATTTAGGATGTGAAAAGGAAAATAAACAACCCCCTTTTTAAAAGGAAAACGGTACCAATTAACTGGAAGAAGCCTTAGAAAAAAAAAATTGTTAGGTGTGTTTGTGCTCTCAGCATAAAACAAAGATCCTGATAAGCTGTCATTTAAAAAACAAGATTCGCTTCTGCTTTTAATCTCTGTGATTTAAAATATGCCAGGCATTTGATTATTTTTTTAAATTTGCTTTAATCGTTTTGTTCTTGTTGGTTTCCTGTTGGAGAAATCAAAGTTCAATCTCTTTAAATTCCCAAACACTGATCTCTGAGAATGGTATGGAGAGAGACCATCTAAAATAGCTCAGCAAAGTACAAAAATGGGAGTAATCATATTAAGTGCTGCACTTTTTTAGCTCCTCCTGTTTTTAATGGAAGTCCCATTGGTGTTTATGCAGTAGCAGGGTATGTAGTATTGTGCACCGATCTCCCCGCAAGAGAAGTGGGTTGGGTTTGGTTTTTCCCCTTTATTTATTGGTTAGAAAGGATGAGGTCGCTGGTGAGGTATCCTTTGCTGCTTTTCCGTGGTGCCTGTGGACAAGCACTACAGTGGGTCCGTGCACACCCAGCCTGTGCTCAGTTGCAGCAGGAAGGGGATGTGTTCTCAGAGCATCGTCTGTCGGCTCAAGGGCACAGGAGTGTTTGTGGTGCCTTCCCAGTGAAGGCCCTGCCATCTCCCTCAAACCAGAACTGACTGAAGACCCAGAGGAACTGGTGACTTTGAAATGCAGGTGGGTTTTGGTGTTGTGTGCTGACTGAGCTCTGCTCTCCAGGTGAACTAGTCCAGCAGGGCTTTCCCACTAAAGTATGTTTTTGTAGTAGAGCAGTTCCACCTTTCCTCCCTGGCTCCCTGTTCTCTTGTGCTGCTGCATCTGAGCAGATTCTCTGGCTGTAATCAAGTTATCAAGCGGGTTTAATTAAATATTTAATGTGTTGAGTCATCTGTGTGCTTTTTAGTCATAAATAAAGCAATTCCTTTTACTAGAGAGAGAAAAAATAATTGGTAAATTGGTAGGTGCATCATTTGCTACCAGGGCTGAGATTTGATCTGGACTTGCCATTCCTAGAATTGTTGAGCTGTGTGATACCCCAATTTTTGTAAAAAAACCACTGGTTTTCTTCATCCTGCATGATAGATATCTAAACTGATCTAAATCAGCAACCAATAAATTATGGCAACATGAGTTGGCGTGTGGGACAGCAGTTCTTGACCTGTAATGTCTGTTTCTCTCACTTGGCCATCATAGCTTCCTTGTGACTGGTCTGGCCTGGCACACGGGCACTGTCTGTGGGCAAACGTGCAGGGAAAGTGAATTCTCAAGTGCAGGGAACACATACGCAAAAACAATGGAACTAGCTTTTTTCTTTTGGAACTAATTTCTTTTTCATTAACTTAAAGGTATTATATATATATATATATATATATAATTTGGCTGCAGCATCCTAGAGAGAACAAAGATGCTGGAGAAGTGGTTGCCAAGGTATCAGCTGCAGGGGGAGCGGCAGTGACTCCCGGCTGCCCTAAGCCAGGTCTGGCTCTGCCTCCCCAACTGACACAGCTGGAACAGCTGGAGTTCTTTCCAGAGCTCCTAAACGTCTGGATTTAATGTCTTGGGGTTTGTCAGGGACCACTGTGGCACTGCTGTGTGACCTGAGGGGTGCCCCTCTGAAGAAGGGGGGGTGAGTATAGGCTGCCTGAGGCTGAAGGAGAGATGCTTTGAGATGTGAGTATTGCCAGAATGCTTTTCTTTCTTACCCACCTCTTTGAATTGTGCCTCTGTGTTTTGGGAGAGCTGTTGCATATGTGTTAAGTACATAAAGTAGAGGAACAGCAGAAAAAATAATAAGGTTGGCTGCCACAAAATGCTGGCAATTTCTCAGTTCTAAACTGGGATACTGGACAAGTTAGAGGAAGTTGCCCCACTTCAAAAGCTGTGTTATTGTAAGATTTAATTGGCTGTTGGTTTTTTTGGGGGGGAGGGATAAAAGGAGGGAAGCTCAAGAAGCTGTTGTAATTCAGAATATTTAGGAATTTATGAGCACATGAAGACTTGTATAAAAAACCAACATCCTTCAAGAGCCTGAAGCAATGGGAAGGGAGGAGAAAGGTTGGGAAAAGATAGGAATAGAGGAACATGTCTTGTTGGCGATTGGTTTTCTGTCCCTAAAAGCGGCAGGGCTGAGCTGCTTTGTAGAGGTTAAAAGCCTCTGTGTCAGGAGAGCTGGGAGAGGAAGGGCTGAAGAGTTAAGAGGTGCTAGTGGGAGAGTCAGATCAGATAAGGAGCTTAAAAGGTAACTGGGATGAAAGATGGTGTGCAGTGGAGCTTACCGGAGCCTGCTGTGCAGTGCCCTCATCTGCTGGGGAGCAGAGGTCGTGCTGGGCAAACGCTTGCCCGGGAAACATCCCCCAGCTGAGCAGAAGCCTGTGCCAATGCGCCGGGGGAGGAACGAGGAGTGAATTCTGCAGGCAGCCGCTGAAACCGAGCGTGTGCGGTGATGCTCAGATGCTGCTTCAAACCAAACCTTTGGGGTGTTCATGAGGATTGGTTCAGCTCCTGGTTCGTCATGGAGGCTCCATGCAGGGCTTTGATCACTAAGAAAAAAATATTACTGTTAGAGATTGAAAAATTATAAATGCAGGTTGGTTTTATTTCTGTGTCCCATGAATTGTGGGTTTGTATGGTGTCTTACTACTATTTTTTTTTTTTTGTGTTCTTAAAAATTTTGCTGAGTTTTGTTATGTTTCTCAGAAGGGTGGTGATCCTGGGTGTTTCTGGCAGCTACCCAGATTGATTCCCAGCATCCGCAGATTGGACCGGGCGGTGACTGGGAGGGGGATGGAGAAGTGCAACCTGCACCATGACAGCATGCGGAGGTGCTGCTGGGGAGAAATCCAGGTCTGCAGATGTTTGCCCCCAGCCGGGAAATGCTGTTCCTTCCAGCAGGCAAAGGAAATATCATAAACAATGAACTGTAAACACTATGCACCTCCCAGTGTGCATGTGCAGCCCCATGGCGGAGCTCTCCCATAGGCCCTGGCAGAGGTGGAATTTGGGCCTCAAAAACCCTGTTCTTTCCATCTCGGGGAGCCCCCCCTGCAGTGCTGCTAACAGCTGTGGGGCTACCAACATCAGAACGACGTGGGCCTGTTGGACACAAAGACGCTGCAAGGGCTGGAGCCCCTCTGCTGTGAGAACAGGCTGAGAGAGTTGGGGGTGACCAACTCTAGGGAGAACTTAAGAGACCCTCCAAGTCCCTAAAGGGGTTCCAGGAAAGCTGGGGATGGACTCTGGATCAGGGAGGGGAGCCA
>VXBJ01003223.1:1292-49226 GCA_013400055.1 Nycticryphes semicollaris | reverse complement strand
CTGAGGGGCGGCGGCGGTGGTGCTGTCTGAGGGAATGCAGGCGGCCGCCACCAAGATGGCCGCCGCCGCGGGTGTCGCCGCCGGCGGAGGCGCGCGTCAGCGTGAGTCTGTGGGCGCCGCCGGGCGGGAACGGGGCAGGGGTGTGTGTGTGTGTGAGGAAGGGAGACGGTGTGAGGGGAGGGAAGAGCTAAGGGATGGCGGCCTCGCCACCTGTGTGTGTGTCTGTGGGCGGCGGGACGGCGTTACACAACGGTGGTTTTGCATAACGCGGCCGGGGGGGAGCCGCGGCCTCCCTCCCCAGCGCGGGTCCCCCTCGCTGCAAAGACCTTCGTTAGGTCCGGCTTAATTATGGGGAAGGCTGGTGGTGGTTTTCCCTCTGAGGGCTGTGAGGCTTCTTTCCCTTGAGAGAAATTTGCTCCTTTGCACAGCTGTCAGGCTCCGGTTTTCGTCGTTTGGCTTTGTTGGGTTTTCTTTTTTTTTCCTTCCTCTCAGGTTAATTTTAAGTGAGGCATTTGGCTTTTTAGAACGGGTTTGTGTGCAAACTCTCCCTTGTTTAACGGTTCACAGGTTGCACTTTACAGAATAAGGCCAGGCAGGTGAGGAGGTGTGAATAAGTAAATAGAGTTGTGGGTCAGTTTCATGCCACTCCGGATCATGGAGTCTTCGGGGTCGGGAAAGACCTTTTCAGATCATCAAATCCAACTCTGAACCCAACACTGACAAAAACCACTAACCCATGTCCCTCAGCACCACCTCTTTTAAATGCCTCCAGGGATGGTGACTCCATCCCTTCCCTGGGCAGCCTGTTCCAAGGCTTGATAACCCTTTCCATGAAGAAAGTTTTCTTAATGCCCATCCTGAGTCTCCCTGGGGGCAACTTGAGGCTGTTTTCTCTTCTCCTGATGTCCCGAGGGTCTCTCTTCCTCACTGTCTGTAAACACAATATATAGTTATAGTGTAACTACAGATATTATAACTCTGTAGAGGGGGAGCAATCTGCTGAGGGTCCCCAAGAGCTGTGGGAGAGCGGGCACTCACCCACCACCAGCTTTGTCAGACCTTGGTTCTGGAGGCTGTCACAATAATCCCACTTCTAAAATTTATAAAATAATGCTTTTATTAATCTTCCATCAAACTAGAAGCATCATTGTTGTGCCGTAGGTTGATGGTTGGACTAGATGATCTCAAAGATCCCCTCCAACCTAGACAATTCTGTGTGCTTTGTGGTGCAGATAGAAATGGGCTCAAACCTCAACTTAATTAAAACAAATACTTTCCAGTATTTATTTACAGCCATTACAACGGAGAGTTTATACAGCCTTTGAAACTTCTCTTTTTATTGTTCTATATAATTGACACACTGTGTCAGTGCTTCAAAAAGTAATAACCTAAGAATTGGAAGAAGAATATAAACACTTGAGTCTTTCAGGCATCAGGGATGCTTGAATTGGAGTTCTTTAGTTTTCAGCCTTTTATATTGCTGCAGACACAGGCATCCACAGCTACACACTCTTAATCCCGAGTAAGGAGCTGGATTTGCAACATGCTTTTCACTGTCGTTGATTTCAGCAGGTTTTGAGGTCGTTCAGCATCTGTTGGGGATGTTATTAGGGACCTGTGAACCGTAAGATGCTCTTCGCAGCGGGTGGGTTGGCTGCTGAGGAGGTCTCTGCTATTGGGGCTCAATTGCTGCTGGAACTCCTGCCGTCTGACGAGGGAAGTGTCGCACCAAACGATTGCTGTAGAGCCAGGGATGCAGAATTTAACAATTTTTTTTCATCTTGGGCAATTCACACTATTGTTGCACTGAAAAATATCATGTAATGGCGATGAACTCCTACGGAAAACAAAGCGTGCTTTTGAGAAAGCAGACTGTAGCCAGCATGTGGGAACCAAAGTACCCTTTTTTTTGGCTGATGCTGAAATCCAGGAATAATAGAAGTCGTCGCTGGGTAGCGAGAAAGAAGGCTGTCTGTGTCCCTGGGTAAATGGATTCTGAAGCTGTGGCTCAGGGTACCCAGCGCAGGGTCAAGCTAAGGAGCCATGCGTTTATGGCTTGCAGGTGCTGACATACGCTGCTGAAGTTTGCTGGGGACCCTAAATTAACAAATGGCTAACATAGGTTGTGGAGGCGGCGTAGAAATACTTTGCTTTTTTAGAGTTAGTGTGAGGAGTTAGGTAGTTCGACATACTTCCTTCCCTAGCGTGTCAGCCCTGTGTCGTTTCTCTTGTGTTGTCACCGGTTATTTTGGACTTATGATTGGAGCTTAAAGATTAGTGAGGCTTTTGTTTGGGTTAAGGTTACTCCTTGGTATCTGAAAAGCTGTTAGTATACAGAGTGTTTAAAGAAAGGCAGGAGCTTGCAATTTCAGGACTTTCTTTGATTCCAGGGACTGGAGCTTAAAGGGAGAAAATGCCGAGCAGCGCGATACTGCCGAGTGTGTTTCTGTAGCCGTGGGGGATTAGTGCCTATCTGGTGAAGAGGTCCCTCAGCCCGGTGCGAGGTTATCGATGTGCTGTTATCTTTCTTGCAGTTGTGAGAAGCAGCAGTCAGCTGCGGGTGCCGGTACGATGGAGAGGCCAGGCGACTGCAGCCGCAGTGTCGGAAAGCACAAAGCCTCAAATTCAGCCCCAAGTGCGGTAGGTGTGGGTGTGCTCTGCTGCCGTTGCCCTCTGTCTCTCTCTGATACCGTGTGCTGCTTTGCTCCCGTAGCGAAGCTGGCTGTGCAGTAAAATGTGGCACTCGCAGGGCTTGATCTAGTCTTTTTTTGTGCATGTGTAGTTGCTTTTACCTGGCTGGCTGCATTCACCAAGCCTCTTGTTTTCACAGTTCTGTGGGGCAAGGATGGCTGCCTTGTTCTCTGCACTGTGGCCCGCAGTATGGCCTAAGGCAGTGCAGCAGCAATAGAACAAACAGTAGGATATTACTGTTATTTGAAGTTCTGTTTCCCTCTTCCTGGATTTTATTCAGACATTCCAGGAGGAGGGGAATGGAAACTGAGGTCCTGACCCATTGGGGCAGGCCTAGGCTCCTCTGTGTGCCCCTCTGGGGGGCTTTGGCTTTAACAAGAGAAGGACAAAGCTGCACATGCAACCTCAGCCCCATCCACTCAGGAGGCAAGAGGTGCTGATCACTGGGCTCTCTCAGGCAGGGGAAACAATTCCATGGGGAAATGCACATCTTGGGCGAGAGCTGTGGTCAGCAGCTGCTTCCCTCTGGAGTGCTGGGAGGGACAGTATCCTTGGAACAGAGCGCCAGGCCTGCACCTGGACAGAAAACTTGTTGTGGGGAAAAAAAAACAAACCCTCCCAACAACCCAAAGACAATCTTGCCTCCACTTATTTTATGTGTAGAATGGCTTTTTGCTGTTTTCGCTGCTGTGGAAGATGAGATATGTCTGCAAAGTAATGAAGACAAAGACCTGTGTGGGTAGCTCCTCTGTTTCCTGTGGAAGCTGCTGATTGCTTGTGATTTTGTGTTGGAATCTACAGCTGCTGTTCAGCTGAGACTGTTCCTTGGACCCTGTTTTATAACCTCCCTTACAGCCTTCAGCTGTGAGAGAATTTCCTTAGTATATTTCCAGTTAAACTGCACTGCAAAGTGATTACTTTCTAAAAAAACAGATCATGTAAATACTTGTTCTCTGGCTATTTTTGCTTGTAGTTTATATTTTTACATAAGCAGGATAAGCTTCTAAATAGGATGCTGCTTTTGTGAAAGACATGCAGAAGGACAATATGATTGTTTTGTAATAATAACAAGAACAACAACAAAAAAAGCAGTAGCTCAGTAGGATTTGACGTGTCTCTTGCTTCCATAGGAAACCTAAAACAGGAATCCTGATGTTAAACATGGGAGGTCCGGAACGGCTGGACGATGTGCATGATTTCTTACTTCGTCTTTTCCTGGACAGAGATTTAATGACGCTTCCAGCTCAAAAGTGAGAAACTCTGTGAACTCCTGTGTTAGTCAGTGTTATGTGTTGCTGTCTCAGCTGTGGGCTTGAACATTTAACTTCTGTTTATATCAGCGTTTCTTAAGACTGTTTCCTTTTGGAAGGCAGTCAGTGTAAGAAATGGTGTTATAATTCTCTGGAAATAGGCATGCCCAAATCTTTCTCTAATTGCCACTAGTGCTCCTAGTGAGTTTGGGAAGCACGATGGACTATAAAGTTAAACAAGCCATGCAATGCTGGTTTGCTGTCATTTGGGCAGATTGCCATGGAAAACCCACTGCCATGGAGAGATTTGGGATGAGGGACGGTGATGTGGGTTATGATTGTTAATATGTGTACCTTTTGAATGCTTTAGTAAATTGGCACCATTCATTGCCAAACGCCGCACCCCGAAGATCCAGGAGCAGTACAGCAGGATCGGAGGTGGATCACCCATCAAGAAGTGGACGGCGGTGCAGGGAGAAGGCATGGTGAAACTGCTGGACAGCATGTCTCCTCACACCGGTACTTCTTGACTCTGCTCTGCTTGTTAAAAGCTGCTTTTGCTTCATGTGTTGAAAGTATACGCTTAGAAAGCAGCTTGTCCTTCTCCATTTTTATTGTGAGTGTGAATGGTGTCCTCAGTCCCGCTAAGAAATCATGACAAAGACATTGTAGAAGTTCTTATTTGTCAAAAACTAAGCATGTGCAAGTACATTTTTGTGCCGTGGTAGCTTCTGTGGCTGCACTGGAGAATGGCTTTGACTTTGTGGAGTACTGTCAGTACTCGTTCAGGCTGCAGTATCACAGTGTAGCACCAAAAGCCAACGACCAACCTTCTCAGACTGGATCCAGTATGTGCTGTGGTCCAGCTGCCACCTCTGTCTCTGCCCAAGGTAACTAACTTAAAAGCTGCTCTGGGTAAGTCCACCCTTAGATGCTGTAGGCATCTTCCATTGTGCGCAGTTTCAGCCATCGGGAAGTCAGGTCTCTGCTCCCTGCTTCATCGAGACAGGGTAGGACTTGGAGAGAAAGTGGATCAGTTCATCCTCAGGTCATTACCAAAGATGGGGGGGTCACCCTCTAAAGGTACGCTCACCTCTCCCCTTTGATTAGGGGAAGAAATCAAAGTGACTGTGATGGATGAAGTGTCTTATTTTCCAGTGGCTCAAGCTAGGTGACAGGAGGCTCCACCAGGGTGTGTGACTGTGAGGTGTCGCACCTTGCCCTGTAAGTCCTTGAGCCTGAAGATAAGTGTTTGAGCCTTAGATGATAGGAAAGGGAAATGTATTTCATGTGAACAAATCAGGAGGGCATGGGAGAAAGGTGTTCAGGGTGACGTTCTCCCTAGCATAAACGAGGCGGAGATGAGTGACCAGTGGCAGTATAATCTCATGTAATTCTCCTGTCTTTTATGAGGAGGTGGAGCAGGAGAATGACGATGCTCTCAGGCTGCACGTGTGTGTGCACGCACAGGGTGAAACCTGCCTGTCGATGCAGGGTTTCCTGGCTGCTTGTGTTCTGCATGCTGCTGCTATTGAATTTCACAGGGGGGTGGGATCTCCTGCTGTAAATGCACGGCCACCTTCTCCTGGCTGCTCCTTGTAGCTGACTGCAGGATGGTCTTGTTTGGTGGCCACGGGCTCGCAGAGCCAGCAGTGAGGGCTTGGAGCACGGGGCAGCGTTCCCAGCTCCTGCTGCCTTCTCCAAGTGCCCTTCCCTGCTTGGAGCCAGCTCAGCCAGGCTGCTGTGCAGGGACTGGCTGGTATGGAACAGCCCTGGTGCCAGAACTTAACGCTGTAAAACCTTTTGTATTTGCCCCTGTTATGCCAGCCTGAGCCTAAAGAATAGGTGACTGCGTGGGAGTCTGACTGTTCTCCAAAGCTGTGCGTGTCTCATTCCTTTGAAAAGTCCATCTGCAGTTATTGCTTGGATGTAGTCAGAGCTTTTGGAACTTTGTCTGAATCTCTAACAATTAATAACGGATAAAAGAGCTAATGCCAGTTTAGGCCTGATTTCAGGACTAAAGGGGAGGTTGATGTGAAGAAAAGACAAGGTTTTGTAGCTGGACAACACAGGGCTTGGTTGAGTGGTAGCAGTGAGCTCCACCCGAGGACATGAGCAGGAGATAAGGCCTAACAGTTTGCCTTGGGTAGAAGCAGATACTGGTTTTGCCAGCTATTTCTTTATGATTAGACACTTGAAAGGTGAACACAACCTCCCTCCCCTCTCTGGATCACAGAATCTCTCTGAACCTTGCTCCCTGACATTAAAACCATGGTGTTAATAAACGTGAGTGGCAGCATTAGAATTTAAACTTCCACATTCACATGGCAGCTCGAGTGTGATGGCCATCTTTTGTGTCTCCCCTCTCATGGGACTGACAAAAAAAGGCAGTGAATCACCACTCTTTTGACAAAAGGCAGGAGAAGCAGTGGCATGATATTTGGTCTGTCTGAAGTGACCTATCTCAAGGTCACCTTTGTTCCGATAAGGTATTTCTCTGTGTTAGCTTTTTGGTCTTGAAGCGGCAGACAGTCTTTGTGAGCAGAAGGAATTAAGGAGATCACTAAGCTGCTGCTGAATTCCTCACTGATGTGTTTGCTACAGATAATACTTCTCATCCTGCCACTCCAAGAGGAACACTAAATGTTTTCAATAGAAAACCTGCTGGAGTAAGGGAAGCCGAGGCGGTGAACTCTCCATTCTCTTCAGCTCAGCAGCTCTACAACATGTAGTGCTGCAAGTTGTTGTCTGCCTTCAGGTTCTGTGACCTTTGCTGGTGTAGTGCTGCTGTATCAGGGAATCCCCTTCATGTGTGACAATACACTGATTTGATTTCTAGTGATTTTGTAATTCTTTGTGTCACCTGCTTCAGACTTGGTTAGAAAAGGGTAGAAGATTGGTAAAAGGTTCTAGAAGGCAAAAAGTAACGCTTTTTGGAAGGCTAGAATCAAATTTATCTCATTCATTCATTGTGGACCGTGTCACTGATACTTTAATTTGGGTGATGTTTGATCTGGTTTTCCACAGGTGCTGGTCTCTAGCTTAATTCCAGCTGTGGTCCCTGTGAGTGTAGCCAAAGCCTGAATCCAAAACCACATGGGGCTGTGGGTCCAAGGCAGTGGTGTTTTAGCAGCTGCAGACCCTGAAGGGTCAGGCTTGCAACAGGTTGTGAAGATAAGCTTAGGAAGTTTATCTGCTTTTCTCAGCACGCCACTCCTGCTTGCTTTAGTTTGCTGACCACTTTTGGTGAAGTCACACCCGCCTCTGTGCAGTTCTTACACCTGATAAGTCATTTAGAGACCTCCTTTTTCACCTAAGAGTAGCTGCAGTTTAAAAATTGCAGGTGCTAAGAACTGAATCGAGTGCTAGTCACTTCCTGAAGCGTTTCAGGTAGCCTCGCAGCGATTCAGGGTCCCCTGTCGCTTCAGAACAGCTTGAAGCAGTTGGATGCACTTCCAGACTGAGCTGTGCATTTGGGAATAGCACAAGTAGTGCTTTGGGAGTGCTGAGCCCTGTTAACGTGTCACTTGCAGGTTGTGGCTGTAAGATTTCACACACAAGACAAAGGAGAAATGCTTTGCACACTCGCTTTACCGTGATCCAGACTTTTGGGGTGTAAGGTTTATAGTTGGTGTGTATTTGCTGTTGGTGAAGAGCTCACATGAGACAGTATCAGTACCCACCTGAGAAGTTCCCTCCTGTGGAAAGGAATCGAAGTACTGCTTTGCTGACCCAGCGTATACTTTTTATGTCTTACACTTTGGCAAGGGGACTAATAGGAGGGTTTTTTCACAGTATGTCCTTTCCCAGGTTAAACTCATACTGTCTTTGCTCTGGTTAGTCAGACTTTTGTTTTTAATGCCATTTTACAATGTTAATGAGGTTACTGGCTCCTGAAGTTGGGTCATTATTTGCTGCTGCTCCCAGCTGGGAGCTCTCTGGCCTCCTGCAGAGAACTGGGGCTGACTGAACCTGTTTTCTGAATCCTGTAGAAATGCTTGGAGTGTAGACCAAGCACAGGACATCATCTTCCTTCAGAAACCTCTTAAATGTTATTTCAGAGCTAGTGACCCAGAAACGCTGAAAAAGAAACTTTACTTTTGTTCCTCTGGGAACCTCTGTCCTCTGCTTTAAATAAAATAAAAATAAATAAACCTAAACAAAAAAAACCACCAAAACCTACAGCAAAATAAAAGCAGAAACCTGCCCTCCTTCCCTGCCCTGCACCAAACCACACTCCCCATGCCTTGAAGCCAACACCCAAAAGATGAGAGATGAAAAAAGGAAAAACATAAAGTGTTGTCCTTGGAGATAAATAAAGTGTTTAAAGGCACAAAGATTTGTATGAAAAACACCCAGAAACCAGAATGAAAGACCATGTGACCCATAATCAGTACCACCCATCTCCTGTCCCAAACAGGCCCTTGGGGTTTATGTGCAGGGGCAACAGACTCACCAGGGTCAGGGAAGGCACCTCCTCTGGTGAGGATGGTGACCACAGCAGTTGCATCAAATGATGGTTAAAACTGAGGCGTAGAATTATCAGATTGTCTCGAAATGCCTTCTAGGCAGCTGATGTCTGTGAGGCACAGGGCCTTTTCCTCTTGGGAGGGCATCCCTGCAGAGCAGAATATCTCAGTGCCAGCACACAAAACTGCAGCCCAATTGTATTTGAAAGTTGAAGTAAATAAAATTACCTGGAATGTGCAGACTGCTTAAGCAGTGCCTTTCCTTTTGTATGGCCCAGTGAAGAAAGCCTTGGCTTCCCTCAGGTTTTGACATTTTAATTACATTGGTGTATTAAAACATCTGCCTTCTGATTTCAGTAAGCGAGTTGGGCTGTGCTGTTAGTAAGCCTGTGGCACGTCCGTGGCTGTGATCTGTGTTAGGGCACAGCAGAGTTCAGTTGGTGTCTTGCAGGGACACTTCTTTTACCAATACATCCTTTAAATCAGAACTTGCCCAGTAAAAGGTCAGAGCTCTGTACAGTCTGGAAACCACACCTCAGCTAAACTAAGGGAAAGCAGAAGAGAGGTGCTCCCTGCAAACAGTAGTATAAATAGTATAAATCACTTTTAAATTCTAATACCAGCAAAGTGAGTTACCAGAAAAACGCTTGGCCAAAGAAAGCTGTGTTTATGTGCCAGTAGTTGAGAAAAGCAGCCAGAGAATTACCAAGTTTATTTCAGCAGCTTCCCTCTGATTCTGTGCTTTGTGTTTCTTAGTGATGTGTGTCATTGACAGTGCCTGGGCTTTTTCTGCAATTTCTTTTCCCTGTGCTTTGGCTGGCAGCACCTCACAAATACTACATTGGCTTCCGGTACGTCCACCCTCTGACAGAGGAAGCGATTGAAGAGATGGAGAAGGATGGCATTGAACGGGCTATCGCTTTCACACAGTACCCCCAGTACAGCTGCTCTACCACAGGTGAGTCCCTGCACAGGAGCTGGGCGCGGGTCCCTGAGCCCTGGGAGGCTGCGGAGTGTCACTGCCAGCCCTCCTGGCTGCTCACAGCCCCCCTTCCCCTGGCATCATGCCCAGCTCCAGACCCTCCGTATTTACTGCAGTTCCAACTTTTAGGTAGGCATTCTAAGCAAAGGATAGCTTTGGGCAACATAAACTGAAGGCTCAGGAGCACGACTGAGTAAGCTTTCTTCGTGGAAACTAGAGCAATCATGGTTCTTCAGTCAAAGAATGGTTTAGCAAATTGTTCATGGTTTGTACACTGTATGAACTTTGATATAATTGGCATATTGTACGAACTCTGATTTAATTGTCCCCATTTGAGGCTCTCGGTTCTGATTTATGGTTGCATGTTAAATTTGTAGCATTTTAAAATGTTATGATACCTTGCCACAAAACTTTCTACCTAACAAGTTCCTAATTCCTTGGCTGAGCTTACGTTCTTAATTCTCTGCACTTCAGGAAGCAGTTTAAATGCCATTTATCGCTACTACAGTAAAAAAGGAGAGAAGCCAAAGATGAAGTGGAGCATAATTGACCGATGGCCCACACATCCCCTTCTCATTCAGGTACGGATTCGTATGAGAGTCTTTGAAATCAGCAGGCAGTTTGGGGGAGGAGAACACAGCAGGTCTTGTGTGTTTTTGTACTGGTGTTCCCTGGGGTTTTCTTAGACTGGTTGATGTAGGAGAAACTTGGTATCTTTGGATTGCCAGCTGACTTTGAAACAACAAAGCAAATACAGGTATTTATTGAGTTTCCTTTTTTGAAATATTTGCTACCAGTAAAACCACAGTATGCTGTTAGGCAAGAGAAACATTCAGAGGAAACACTTCACTTAGATCAAACCTTAACTTCTAACAAGCTTACAAGGTACTTAGCTATAGAACATACTAAACCAGACGAGCCTATTTGCTGATTTAGGCTGTGTTTATATTTTTTCTTTTAAAAAAAACCCCTGCCAACAACTTGAGAAGAATAAAAGGAATTCTTCAATTTGAGGGTACATTTTAGTCTGGCAATGAAATGTGGCTTGTCTGCTATGTATGACACTACAGGAGAAGGATGGTCATTTCATGCCAGCTGCTTCGACATGACAACGTGTGTAAGTGACCACCACACACATCTTGTTTCAAAAGCACGCTTAGATGATCATGACAGCGTTTGCTGGAAGGGACCTCTAGAGGTCCTCAGTCCAGACTCCTGCTCAGGGCAGGTCTATGGTCGATGCACACCCATATCACATCAGTTTGTTGGGTTCTCACCCAGCAGCAAAGAGGCGGTTCCAGGCACAGCACTGGCTGTGGCAGGAGCAATTAAGGGAAACCTTGCTCCTTCCTTTACAGTGTCTTAAAACAATTGGGATGATCAAAAGTTCATGGGAGCCTGTGGTGTGTTGGGACTGGGCACTGTGTGATGATGTATACCTACACCTATGCGATACATGCTGTCTCTCCCTTTTGCCCCACGAGTACCGAAAGGGGAATTTTACAGTTCTTAAGGCAACCTGTAACATGGAAGCTGCTGTTTGAGAGCACATAATGCCTCTCAGTGGTTCTCACTCAGGGCTTTGCCTTTTTATTCTGAGCAGTGCTTCACCGATCACATACAGAAGGAGCTGAACCTGTTTCCACCCGACAAAAGGAAAGATGTTGTCATCCTCTTCTCGGCTCACTCCCTGCCCATGTCTGTGAGTGACTTCGTGTCCTTTCTGACGCTGTGAGACCCGAGTCACACTGGCTGGGCTGATGGGAAGGGTGTGCAGCTCGCACACCTGTGGGGTAGGGCCACAGCTGTGGAAGTGCCAGGCAAATACAGACCTGTGCTGTTGGCCACCAGCGAAGATGGGCTGCTGGGTTACGTTGGGCTCGCTATGGCTGCACTCAGCTCATGAACTTGCCAGCTGAAACCTGGATGGGAAGGGAAGGGAAAATTTGGTTATTTTCTCACCTCTAGAAGGTTGTAATTGTGCTTTCCTGGAAGGAATGAAAGTAACATGATAAACGACTTGATTCTTTGTCGGCAACCAGCAGCTGCAGTGAAAAGCACTCTTGGAGCACTTTTCAAAAGGCAGAGCTGTTACTGTAACGTAACCATATCCATGCACAATGGTGTAATAATTTATCTTTTATCATGGAAAGGAGGAGGAGTAGATGTTCTGGTAAAGCAGTTTCATGATGGAGTTTGCTGGGCAAGAATGCAGTTTTTCTTCCCTATTTCATGTGAGCCAGGCCCTTGATCTGCCCCATCCCTGGTGCAGCCACATCATGCGTAGCGTGGTCACCTTCCCCAGTCTTTAGGTGGTCTTTGCCCAAAAGTGTTCCCTGGAAGTAAAAGGTCTGGTGTTTCTGTCTTGAAGGTAGTGAACCGTGGTGATCCGTACCCTCAGGAAGTGGGAGCCACTGTCCAGAGAGTCATGGAGAAGCTGAACTACTCCAACCCTTACAGGCTGGTGTGGCAGTCCAAGGTATGTGCTCAGGGAAGCTGCAGGGCCACCTGCCACTGCAAAGCTCTAGAAAAGCATTAGAAAAATGAATGGATGAAGTGAGGGAAATACAAATAAATGGTTCCATCTTAAACATAATGTGGCCTGTGTGGTCCTGCTTAAGAAAATGTGGGTGTTCTTTGGAAGAGGTTTTTCTTCTTTATTTCACCCCCACTTTCCTTCCAGGTTGGACCGATGCCTTGGCTTGGGCCGCAGACAGACGAGACCATTAAGGGACTGTGCCAAAGAGGAAAGAAGAACATGTTGTTGGTCCCAATAGCGTTCACAAGTGACCACATTGAAACACTTTATGAACTGGATATTGAGTACGCCCAAGTTTTAGCAAATGAGGTGAATGTTTTCTGGTTTTTATACCTGTTTGGATAGTGGTGCTCTGAAATTACTTTCCCTGTTTTGAAGTATGCTTTGTAGTTGCTTTTTTGCAATATGCAAACTCTATTTTTCTGTAAACTGAAAATTACTCTGAAGTGGCTTAGCTCTGATTGGTTTTTAGCAACACAAAACAGGTGGGATTTTGTCTTTCTAGACTTAACTCTTTAAACTACTGCTATCTTTACTGAAAAGAATCATCTGATTTGTGGCAGCAAAGTGAATTTTGCATCATAGTTATTTTTCCTGTATTGAAAAAACTTGATATTACATTCAGTTCTGTCATTCTGGGGCAACTTCTGAATGAGAAGTAGAAAGCAGGATTTTGAAGGCAAACTAGTGAAGGAGCTGGCAAAATTAACTTCTTTTCTCCTTATTTTTGATTCAGTGTGGAGTTGAAAATATCAGAAGAGCTGAATCTCTTAATGGAAATCCACTGTTCTCCAAGGTACCTGCTTTGCTGCAACAGTTGTAAAAGTTTGCAGCTCTGTGTTTCCTACTGGATTATGGATGTTGTCTTGTTGTTTTAAAGTATTCTGAGTTTAAGAGCAAAAGTGGAAGTCCCTGTACTTAATCTGTATGCCACAAGGAGTTTTCTTTTATATAGTTCATGGTGGTTTTTTAAAAATAAAATGCAGAAGTTTGATTTGACAAAAAATAACAGTTTTGTATTCATTTGTAGTAATCTTTTAATGAATATTTCTCTTAAGATACTATGCCAATGCAGCTTTAAAGCAGGCTTTTCCCCTGAAGTCAAAGGGGGTGGTGCTTAAAAGTGTAGTGGGATGGATTTGTCAATCCCACCAGGCAGTGTGACGCACGTTAAGGCATTTTGGTTTTATGTACATAGGCTTTCTCACCTCTGACTTTTACTTCACTGTCTTTCAGGCTCTGGCAGACCTGGTCTGTTCCCACATCCAGTCCAACCAGGTCTGCTCCAGGCAGTTAACCCTCTGCTGCCCGCTCTGTGTCAATCCTGTCTGCAGGGAGACAAAAGCCTTCTTCACTGACCAGCAGCTGTGACACCCCGGGTCCTGCAGGAGAATCGCCCCAGGGAAGGAGAGTCACCCCTGGGGAAGCAGCGTGAAGGAAAGACATGGCTTCACCAGACTCCCTGCTGTTAACACACCTACAGGCTGGTAGTCTGGGAAGTTAACCTCATGGTAGTGAGGAGAACTCGACTTTTTTGTTTGTTTTATTTTTTTCTTAGGTTTCCTTTGTTTGACAAGAGTTTGCAGAAAGTAGGAAAATAAGGCTGTGAGATATGAAAAGATCTCGTTGCACCTGACTCTGATTGAACTTAGCATGAGCCCATAATACGCACTGAGAAACTTAAAAATTTCTACAAATGAGCTCCTTTTTCCTATGCAGGGATTTATTTGTATGCAGTTTTGTCATGATGCATTAATTTCCAGTTTCCAGGTCAAGTGTATGATTGTTTGTTTTGTTTATGCTTCAGGTACAGTATAACAGAATAGTCACTGATTGTCTCTCTGAGAGTGATTTTTCAGATGGCTTTGAAGATCAAGTGACTTCTAATGCTTTTTAAATAATGTGTGTATTTTTTTAGAAGGTAAAGATAAGGCTTGGTTTTGATTTTTTTTTTTTTAACTCCTGCCAGAGACTTCCGGTGAAAGCTTAGCTGGGATAGTAGCATGCACAAGATTTGTTTACATTTGCTAGAAAAACCACTCTCATTATCTGCAGGAAAAGCCTCTGCATTTGAAGAGCATAAAAGGGGAGGAATAAGCATGTTTGGGCGATGCTGAAGAGCGTGCTTAGTTGGAACAGACTGTGGGTGTTTCAAATCCAGCAGCTATCAGCAGCCTGTATGGAAACATGTTGGTTTCTCTGTTAAGCAAAATGGCTTTTTAAAATTTTTATTAAAAAGGGCTTTCTCTGTTTGGCTAAGTAAATTTTGGAAGCCAGGCTTGCTCTCCAGAGGTTTATAGATCTGCTCTGTGCTTCTGCTGTGCCGCAGCGCTGTGGTTTTTGTGGGATACCTATGGAGTTCCGTAGGTACGATTGATCTAGCTTAATTGCTGCTGTTATTTAGAACTGAGATGGTGAGTCAGGAGTGATTTACATAGCAGATGCCCGAGAGCAGGCCACCCCGCCGGCTGACAGCCCTGTGCTCACAAAGGCTTTTGCCAACAGCCCAGTTTTCGTCTGTTAGACAATGATGGAGGGCCAGGAGCATGCACTGGTAACCCAGCTAAACTTCTTACTCCTTCTGGCAGGCGTTTGGGAGCGTCAGCACTGCTGAATCCACTCCCAAGTAGAGGCAGTTTGGTAGAGTGAAAACCCTTTCTAGGGCAGTATTCCCTTGCTGTTGGCACCGGGACCGGTGTCTGGGTTAGCCTTGGGATAGGAGGGGCCTTTCCCACAAGGCTGGTGGCCACGGAGCGAGCCCGAGCTCAGCACTTGAAGCAGCTGAGAGCCCAAGTGCTGCAGCACCTCAGTCTGGGACCTCTCCTCTGAGTGGGACAGAGGAGAAGCAAAGCTGTGAGAGCATTGTGTGGGACTGAGCCATCCCTCTGTCAGTCTGGCTCTCAGCTTCGTGGGTATCAATGTTTACTTTATGTCATTAGCACTGAAATGCCAGTACTTTGGCAATGCAGGCTGTTTTCTGTCATTGGTGACTCAGCTAATGGTGATGTTTGAGAAGCAGTTGCCATGCTGCTCAGACAGTTTTATTTGCTGATGGAATTACGAAGCATGAGCCATTGGAACCTCTGATCTTTCAAGGATAAGGTTATTTAAGAAGAAAACGGGCCTCTGTTGGTATAGCAGGGGTTTGGCTTGTTCTATTTCAAGTTGAAAGATTTGAACTGAATGGATGGTAAAGTGAACAGATGCTGTGTCAGGCAGCCAGCAGGCCCAGTACTGCCATGGAGCCATGTACATACTGCACAGCCCTGCTAGGCCCTGTGGGCTAACACCTCTCCAGAGTTGGTTGCCATGTCTCCACTGCCATATTGCAGCTTCCCAGTGCGATCGTGGTGGGACAGGCTGGAACTCCTCCAGAGCCAGAGCCTCTGGCATCACTGCTGCCCCTCGTCGCTCTAGCAGAAAGAAGTCTTCCTCGACCCTTCCAATGGATGCCTGTGCTGGTGGCAAGCAGCCAGTGGCCAGCACTGCTCTTCTGCTCTTCTTCCTCCCTTCCTGGTCTCTGCTCCCTGCCGTGGCAGGAGAAAGGAGCACAAACTGATCCCTGCCCTCGCTCAGGCAGAGTAGGTGGCTCTCACGTTGTCTCTGGAAAAGCTTTGGATGGATGTCAGTAGAATAAAAGTGTCTGCAGTATGTGTGGGAAGGGGACACTGGCCTTATCTCTCGTTGGACAAAGAACTTCTTTTCTCTGTTCCCCTTTTGATGCTTGACACTTAGTGGAAAACAGCCTGTTTTGTAGAATCTTCCTACGGATACCTCTTTCCTACTGGCTGAAGGGCCTGTTGACCTTCAAATCCAGGCTGTGACCAGCACGTTCAGAAGTGTGGCTGAGGGTGACAACTGAAGGTTAACTTTATGTGAACATTGTGACGCTATAAATATAGATTGGCTTTTTATTTCCATACTGGAGAGGGTACTGAACATACTAGCCAGCACTAATTATGAGGCATTACATTTGTCCCCAGTTATAAAAGGTATTTAAAATTCACTTTTTAGTATGCTAACCACAAGTGAGATAATTACTGAGCCCATTGCTGCTATTAGACCATAATGTAGAAATCACTTAATTTGCTAGCTTTTAGCAGATGGGTCTTGTCTCTCTGAGTCAGGGGGGTTCTTCGATTGGCGGAACAGAGCCTGGAATATCACTGACCCGCTGTCTGACACGTCCTTCTGTCTTGGTGCAGCATCCAAAGCCTGTTGAAAAGTCCACCTGAGCGAGTTAGCTTAGCACCTCTGCTTGATATTTTTAATAGAAATCAAGGTAACTGAGACCAGTAACAGTGGGGATTCTGCTGCCATGGAAATCTTCTTTGCTTTTTTGCTCGGCAGCCTTTCTGACTGTGCTAATTAACACAGTGGTTTTCTTCTGACCTTACTTTACATGCTTCCGACCAGTGTCAACATCTGCGCCGGTTTCCTGGGTACCATTTCTGGTCCAAAGATTGTTTTAATACACTGTTCTGGGGAATGACTTGTCTCTCCAAGCAGATGTCCACAATGGATTGGGTGGGTTTCACTCCGTTGCTGCCTCTGAGGGTCTGGGGGAGCGTGGGGACCAACTCGGAGGCAGCTGGACCTTGCACAGGTCTGAAGTGAGGAGAGATGAAGCCCATCCGTTTATGTGCCTTCTTCTGCAGCACTGAGGGTGAGGTGTAGCCGCTGCGTGTGGGGATTGCAGTCGTAACCCCACAGTTATGCATTCAGTTTGCCCCCCTGGCAGATTTCAGACCTGTGGTGCTACTCGGTCAGGACCCCCTCTCAGATCCTGAGCGCTCTCTGCTCTGCTTGAGTTGCCGTGAGCAGGGGGAGGCGTCAGCGTCTGGGGGCTCTGGTCCTGGGACAATAATCCAGTTTGGGTTTGTCCTCACCAGTTACACGCCTTTTGCAGTTCTTTATTTCATTTGCAAGTGTTTGTGGTTTATGTGTGCCCTGACAAGAAGCAGCCTGTGTGAAGTGGTGTGTTGAGGCAGCCCTTGTACCCCAGGATTTGGTTGGTGGGAGCTGAGTCCTCGGGCTGGATGTGAGCAGCGGGGGGGCTCTGGGGACGGTGCGGTGTCACTGTCCCCTTGCCCGGGCTGCTGGCTCTCACCCTGCTGATGCCAGGGGTGCTGGTCACACAACCCAGACCACACCTCCGGGTGGGGGTGAGAGCTGGGGGGAGAAATCCTCACGCCAGCACGTCCAGCTGAAAACACAGGGGAGTTTGGGAACAGAGCTCGTGGTGTCCCAAGGAAAGTAGAGTGGGAAGTAGAGGTGTTTGGCATGTTTTGAAGAATTTGCTTGTGATTAGGCTGCTCTCCTGATTTAATGCTCTGCTCTCCTGCTTTTTTTCTTTCTGTTCAGCTGAAGTTTTTCTCTTTTGGAGGTTGTGTGATCTCTCTCCATACAGGTTGGGCTTCAGAAACTGTGGTAGCTCCCATGGGTGGTGCTGTAAGTGATGGGACCAGGCATATGGACGGCCTGGGAGCTAACCTGCTCCCCCTGGAGCTCAGCTCAGCGGGGCCAGGATTTCCCTTGGAATACCCAAAAGCTCACTTTATTTTCCCTTTCTACCACACCCAGGGAGCTGGAAATCAGTGTGAAGTGTAAGATGTGAGAGAGAGAAGTTCCTTTTAATGCCAGATGTGTACAAATACTTGCTTTTAGTCCGACGTATGCATTTCAGATTGAACAAGGACTTCCATTTCATGTAACACACACAAAAACCTTGTATAATCTTACTGTGTCTCATTTGCCAGAAAGATGGAATCTCAATTAAATTTTTTTTTTTGAAGAAATAACTGTGTGTTTTCAGTAAGAAGCCTTTGCAACAGGGTTTGGTGACCTCTCCCTCCTCTCTGCCCCACAAGGCAGAAGCTGTGATTTGGGTCGGTCGTGAGCACTGAAGCCATGATTCCGTCCGCACGGGGTGACGATGCGCTTCCTCCTGGGAGCCCTCTGGCCGTGCATCGGGGTCTTGGCCAAGTCCTGTTTGAGCTCTCACTCCAAGGAGCCAGAGTGATGTTACCCTTGAGTGGGGCTGAGCACCCACCGAGAGGTGCCGGCCCGGTCCTGGTTGCCAAATAGCTTGCTGAAGTAGCCAAGCCCAGGTGGGTCCATCCCCTGGGTGTGCAGGGGAGATGGCAGCCTGTCAGCCCTCCAGGCCCACACCAGGGCAGGGCTCACTAATGCAGTTCTGTGAGCAGCAGAATGCTTTTTTTTCTGGGCATTTCTGCGTGTTTTAAGGCAAAGCTGCTCATTGTGCTGCCGTGGGGGTGTCTGTGCCTGCCCTTTCAGCAGGGGCTATGAATGGTGGGGCCAGTGGTGTCACCCTGCCCTCGTCTCCCTGACTTCCCACCCGGGGTGACAAACCCCACTGTAAAATGCAGGTGCTCCTGCCTCATCCCCTGCAGCTCGGGGGCTGCGCGCAGGGAGGAGGTGTGGGAGTGTGTCTGTCTGCGCTCTCTGGAAAAACGGGCTCCAGGAAATGGTGAGTAAAAGGTTTGCGCTCGTTTGGAATCCCACCTGTGACTTAATTTATTCAGTTAGCTATTAACAGTCTCTAGGCAGCTTATTTCTTATGCTAAAAATTAAGTGCTTGATTGATTATTTTCTAGAGCAGTGATGAGAGTTGCTGTTATACTTAAGCCGGTCCATTAGTGAGCTCTCGTTACCGGAGCGATGGGGGGAGACGCACGGAGGGACGATGGGAAGAAGGAAGGTGATTTTTTTGCTTCCCTGCCTCTTGTTTCGGGCAGTAGCTCTGTCATTTTGCAGGGGAGAGGGGGTTTGGCTGAGTGAGCGTGGCAGAGCTTACACAGCATCACTTTTACTTGAATCCAGAAGAATCTCTAGTGCTGTGGAAGCCTTGGCTTGCCCTCCCTTTGAAAGTTAGAGCAGGGGAAAAACATCACTGAACATCCCCCAGCTGTGGCCTTGGGCTGCTGGCTGTTACCTGTCACCCGCTGCGCTGTGGCTTTCCTCCTCCAGCTCCCAGTGACACCCTCTCTGCTGCACTGGGCGAGTGATTCGTTTATAACTCCTAACTTCCAAGCCCTCGCGGGATTTGTAAATTTGGACCAGGTCTAAAATCTGCCTTTTGTTTTCCTGCTAAATCCGTGTTCACCAGGAAGTGCCAGGGAAAGGTTATTGGATTTGCACCCCGCGGCCAGGCTGAGCGGCCTCCTTCCTGTGACCACCCAGAGATGGATGGTCCCCAGGACACACGGCCTTTTGTCCCCCCCCCGGGGCTGAGTGGCTGCGCTGGGACCAGCTCCCGCTGACACCGTGCCCCAAAGGCCAAGAGATCACGGGGCCACAACCTGACACTGAGGATGTCACCGTGCTGTCCTCAGAGGGGACCCTGCTGGCTGTGGCAGTGCTGCTGGGGCAGGGAGAAGGGCCGGGCGTCATGGGGATGGGAATGAGGACGTGCAGCAGAGCTGATGCCTGGTGGTGTTGGGTCCTTCTCTCTGGTGGGTCCTTCTTACTCACCCCAAGGATGTCAGTGAGGGTCCCTCCCTCCCAGGACCAGACCCAGCGCAAAGGAGGTGGGGTTGGAAGTCAAACCTCCATCTCGTTACCTCCATGTCAAAATAGATTACCCACAAAGTACCAAAGAGCGACGTTACCTCCTGCTGATTTATGGCAAGGCTCTTCCGGGGGCTCTCACAAATGCTTGTGGAGACACATTTGCACTCCCTGGTGGCGAGGAAAACCTGACGCAGCGGCGGAGAGCAGAAATACTCTGGTGGAGCTGAGAGCATCACCTAGGCTGCAGTGCCCGGAAAAAGCCATTATACATAGCAGCCTCTCCCCAAACAGCGCTCCCAGGGCGAGCTGCCGGGGGCACCTCATGCCAGGCCAGAAATGCTGTGATAGATTTCCAGCCGCAGAGCTGATGGATGCAGCTCAGAGGGAGAGGGGTGGTGGGAACACGGCGCTGGGGACCAGGAGCATCGCACCACGAGCGTGCAAAGGGCAGCGAGACGGCCTGGGGTCAGAGCTTCGCCTCAGCGCAGGAGTCTGTGCCAGGGGTTCAGAGTTTGTGCTGGCGGCCGAGATAATTTCTGTTCTTCGTTTTGGCCGGAGCAAACAGCTCGGAGTCAATATACCTGCTTGAATAATTATGCTGGTGTAATTTCTCTCTGAAGACTGCCCGTTAACGTTGAACCGCAGCACTCTGCTCCCATCGGTGGAGCTGAACTGAAGATATTAAGTGAGATTTTGGGATGACTGAGGCGATGTGCATGATGTAGAGTAGCGGTGTCTTGTGTGCTGTTTCCCCACCATGCGGCGGTGCCTCCTTGCCTTGGTTGGAATCACCATGGCTGCAACGGGCCTAAAACATTCAGACTCAGGAAAGTATTGCAAAACCTGTGTCTGTGTGTGAAGGTGCCTGGGGCCAAACCTGAGCTGTGTGTGTGCGTGGCAAGACAGCAGTTTGTGCCCGCAGTCCCTGCTCCTGGAAGTGCTGGGAATCACATTCAGAGCAACCCATAAACTGGCCCCATTCCCTTCAGTGGGGCTGCCCAGGAGCCTTGGCCGGGCTGGCCCTTCCAAGGACCAGCATCGCACCCATCCCCGTCCCCTGGTCTGGGGCCACCCCGAGGGGACGGGATGGGGCAGGCTCCCTTCTGGAGTGATGGAGTGGGGAGCCATCACGCTGAGCCCAGAGCCTCGGTCATCCTGTTCCTGTCATTTTTAAGGATGATCCATAACGTGTGAACATCACCCGCAATCCAGGCCTAATTACGCTTCTCGGGCGATGGCGCTGCCTTTCCAAGGAAGTCTTAAACGAGCACTTAGGCCTAATGCTGCATCCCGCGGCCGCCCGGGCTCCTCGCAGCCAACTCCCACAAGTACTTTTATCGCAGAGTTATTAGGCCATTATGGTCGACGATTGTCTTTTACTGCCTTTGATTTCTTCTGCTGTCAGGCGTGAGGAAAGTGATGTGTAACATGATCCAAAGTGTTCTTGTTTGTTTTAATCTACTGTTTTAATATATTATGGCTTCCTGCCATTACGCCTTTCTGAGATGGACCCTGGAGTCACTCGCAGAGGTTTTATATGTGCAGGAGCTGAAAGGCATTTTTCCAGTGGGTACATCTTATGGTAGGCACAGCTAATCTTAGCTTTTTCTCCTCTGCGTGTGCCTGCATTGGCGCTGGTTGGTTCCACCTGAGCATCAATGATCCCACTGCGGTGTCCTGTCACACGTGTTTATTCCTTCTGCTTGTTTTGCTTAAGCCCCTCCATGTCAGGTGTGCTAAAAACATCTATTGGCAGCGTAGCAAAAGCTTCTGCTGTTTTCCCCCCAAAAGAAAGCCAGTTTCCTTGCAATGATGGTGTGAGAGGGTGCAGCTGGGCCACCCTGCGATGTACCTGTGGGTTTTTTTAACCATTGGTGACAAAACTGTGGGCTTTTTTTAAGGCATTTTAACCTGGAATGATGATGTGAGCCCCAGTAGGGTTAAGAAGCAGCAAATCGAGGTGAATTCACAGGAATGAGCTGCTCTGGTGGGGAAGCTGATCTCCTCACCACAGCGTGTGAAGTCTGCCCGGGACCCGAGCACAGACATCAGGACCAGGCACTGGGAAAAGCCACCGAGGGAGAGAGCAGCAATTCTTGTCACGGGAGGTTTCCAGCTGCTGCCTCCTGGCCAGTGGAGGGGAATGGAGACAGGAGCAGCTCTGCTCTGGGGACCCTGCTCCAACCGCCAGCTCCTGCACTGCCCTCGGAGCATCAGAAGAGTCAGAGGAGGGTGTGCAAAGGAACCCAGGGCTGTTTAATGCCCTTTGGGCTCATACTGGTGTGTTTTTCTGGCCCCCACTTGACTCAAACATAAGGCAGTAAACTGAGGTGGGTGAAGAAGTGTCTGAGGTAGGTGCTGTGGGTCCGCTGGTGCCACGTGGGACACGGCTGGTGCTGTGGGTGCCCGCTGTGGATGCTGTGACCAGGCAGGAGCTTCCACTGGGACAACGGGAGGAGCTGGAGCATTGGATCCTCCTGGGGTTCCTTGGCTGCCACTTCTCCCTCCCCTGGAAAGCTGCAGAGGGGGCTGTGCTGGGGATGCTCTGGACGCTCTGCCAGCTGCTGGGATGGATCAGCAGCCCCTTTTTGACATGTCGGTGGGTGATGCCCAGCATTTGTGGCATCTCTTGCTGCTGCGGCACTGCCCAGTGCCCACCCGGGCTGGTGGCTTCAGTGCCAGCTGCAGCTGGGCTCTGGCAGAGCTGAAGGCGTCCCTTTGCCCCGGGGATTTTCTGCAGTTGAAGCATTTGCAGCTAAAGCCGAGCAGATGCAGCTTTGCAGCCCAGCTGAAGTCCTGACACGCTCAGCTCATCCCTCAGCTTTTTGTCAGACTAATGAAATGGTCGCGCTTCCTTCTTCCAGATGTGCCCCCAGCTAAGTGCCTGGAAAAGGCATTCCCGGGGGAAGGATCCCGCAACTGAAATGGAAATGACCTACCCCCGTGGGCTGCATTCCTCTCTTTGGGTTTTTTTTTTTGCTGCTGAGGTGTTTTTTTTTCCCTTCCAGTGGTCAGCCACCCTCCTGCCCTTCCCTGGGCCCAGCAGTCACCCCGGCAGCACACGCTCCCTCCCAGAGGACACCCCTCCACCAGGACGTTTTGTCACCCCCGGCGGGATCCCGGAGCTCTGCGTGGGCAGGAAGGTCCATCCAGCCCCTCCTGCTCCCTCCTCTTCCTCGGGGGTCCCCCCCGCACCCCGGCCGGAGGATGAAGGTGGGAAGGAGACTGGAGCGGAGCGTTCTGGGCTCTTTGACACAAACTGCTGAAGAGGCAGGTCTGCTCTGCTTTTATGTGCACCGGCAGCCGCGCAGCAGAGTTAAATGAAGCAGCTTAAATTTAATTAACGGCAGAATCTGGCTCGGTGTCGAGAGAGGGGTATGAAGAGAACGAGCATGAAAACGAATTCTTCTTGTGATTTCATTAACCCCAAGGTTAAAAATCGGTGCTAAGGTTAGATTGAAGATAACAAACCCCACAGTGGCTTTTTACGGGTGATGGTGCTGGCCCGGGGACAGATACAGCAGTGCTGGGGGGTGGCAGGTTCCCCCCCTGCCCCAGCTGCCTGCACCCTTCCCTGGCATTGGGGTGGGCAGAGGGGGGGAATGGTGTCTGGAGGGACTCTTCCAACCCTGCCAAAAGGGTAAGGAAGGAAAGGGCTGGTTTTATGGGATTTTTTTGTTTTGAAAGAGATAAACGTAGGAAAGCGCTTTTCCTGGTTTGTTTAGTTTCACATTTGATCTACTCATGATGAGATTACTCAAGGAGAAAAATGCTGGAGCAAAATGAATGAATGAATGCAAACGTGCTACATGAGATTTCAGCTGGAAGAACCTTCTGCCTCCTCTGTCCCTGCTGCTTCAGGGAATGAAATGACAGTCATTTACTTCATCTTATGGTAATTCCATTGCATTGTGCAATTCCATGATTTAGATAAATATAAAGTGATTTCTTCTGTAACAAGCATAGTCACTGCTCTCATGTAGACAGGGAGTTACCACCGACTGAGCTAATTTTTTTGAATTCTTTTGGGAAAAGCAGAGGCCATTGGAAAAGGAGAAGGACAAAGACGCTGGGGTTGATGATCTCTGTCTTTGGTGGTCTCTGCCCCAGCTGGTTTGCCCTGGGCAGTGGCCCAGGCCCCTCGGGGAGCCACGTCAGTGACTTGCTGAAGGAGGAGTTGCCCTCTCCAAGCAGGCCCTGATGTGTCCTGGCCAGCCTGGGACAGGATTTTGCTCCCGAGTGACCAAGCTCTGCTTGTAAATGCGTTTGCTCCTGCCTCTGGCGTTACCAGATGCGAATGCAGTGCTCCCTTTCAGTTCCAGTCAGCCTGCATAATTACAGGATTTGCCTGCTTTTCTTTACAAAAGGCCTTAAATATTCACGTGCTGGAGCCCCAGTCCCCGTCTGGCAGCGCCCGGGCAGCAGCAGCGCGGTCGGGGTGTGCATCCCACGCGGGAGAAGCAAGAGGAGGCAACGTTCCTGTCCCGCAGAGTCCGTGCCAGCGCGGACCCGGGCAAGGGGGGTTCACAGAACCCTCCGCTTGAGAAATCCTCGGGGGGATCCCGACACTGCGCTGCCCTCCCCCCTCAGACCTGTCCCTGCTCCGTTATAATCCCTCTCTGGCACCAGCCCCAGGAGCTGTGGGAGTGGAAGGACCCACCACGTCTCTTTTCAACCGCTTTTGGCTCACACTTGGCCAGGTCCTACAGGCGGTGCCGTGTTTTGGGGATACGCTCTGGCTGTGCTCGGCTCTGCCGTCCCCCGAGAGCCCCAGGCTGTGGCGGGGTTGGGGCAGCGAAGCCCCGCTCCGTGGTGTGGGAGGGGGCTGGGGGGAGCAGCTGGACACCAGGAAGACACCTGGAAAAAAGAGAGGAACTTTTCACCGCACAAGGAAGCAAAAGTGTTGTTTTCCTCCTTTATTGAACTTTGGCAAATAATATGTGTGTGTGGGTTTTACATCAATAGCTATAAATAAAACTTTGAAAGCAATGTAATACTTGTCATTAAGATAAAGGACATCTATTGGCACAAATCATTGAGTAAAAACCCTTTAATGATAAAATAACATTCACTCTTTAGCTACTTTATTTGTCTGAAAAACTCAGCTTACACTCAGTTCAACGTATCACCTTCCACAAAGTTAAAAAATGACATAAAATGACATAATAAAATAGACCTTAAATTTCATAATACAAGTACCTTGGCAAATCTGAGCAAGCTGGACCACCTGCTGTTGGCCCCAGCGGTGGCCGTTGCCATTGTCTCCTGTACCCCTGGTGGCCTTTGGACTGAAGTCTGGAGGTGAGCTCAGCGTGTAGGTATTACCACAACTGCCTCTGGCCTGAGCAGCCTTGGGCTCCGCTAGTGCGCGGCGGCTCTGCCCGAACGAATACTGAGTCTGCTTATTGCGGAAGAACATATAAAGCTTTCTGGAAGATTAAACACTAGTACAATCATTAACTGTCTTACCAAAAACCTAGTTAAAATTCTCGTATCTGTTACCGTCTTTGGCAGATAAATAAGGGGGGGGAAAAAAAATAATCAAATAAACAGACTATATTACAAAGCTTTCATTATCACGATCTACTGTGTAAGGCCAAATGAAAATATGTTTCTTTGCACTAATGAAAGCACATCTCTAATATATCCTTAATGACAGACAATATAAACACTACCCACGTCACTTCCGATGCCTCGTTAGAAGACTGCGCCTCTCACAGCCCCGTTGCCCAGGGGGCACCCTTTACCCAGCAGTTGCTTTGGCTTTATGTCGGCAGGGCCAGAGTCCGGGCTACGCGAAGGGACCCATCGGAAAGACAATCCATTTGCCGCTGTAACACCGGGGGGACTCGAGCCTGGGACCCCGCTGGTGACAGGAGGGATAATTCACAGGGGGTGTAAAGCATTTTAACGGACATGAGCCCCGAGCCGAGGGCACCGGGGACCCCGACCCGTCCGTGTCCTGAGGAAGCCCATGGGGACGGGGCAGGAGTCACCAGCAAGGCCAGGGGAGCTCCAGCGCGGCCTGTCCCCCTGTCCCTCCCTGCAGGGCTGCCATAAAGCCAAAGGAACTCCCGAGCCTGGGAAAAAACGCACAGTTGGCCCCGTTCTGAGCACGACGTGTGTGTTCAAGAGACTGACCCATGGGGGCCAGTTGGCCAGACCCCTCCTCAAATAGAAACTGAGTGTGGCCAGAATTCAATCTGAGCCCGTGTCTAAAACAGGGAGAGATCAGAACAAAACTGTGCGTGTTTTCCCAGCTTAAAGACATTCACAACTGCGCCACGACTGCTAACGGGTAACAGGCTCCATGCAGAAATAAATACCATCAAAGAAAAAAGCCTATTTCCAAATTCAAAAGAAGAAGTTGCCATTAAGAACCACGATGCATCACACTGCTAAGGTTTTGCCTCATGCATAAAAATGGTAGCGCTGATTGGCAGTTGCTAATTATAATACTACACCGTCACACAGAACAATTAGCTGTTCAGACCAAGTAGCACAAATGTAGAAAATAATCTTTTTTTTTCTTTTTTTTTTTCTTTTTTTTTTTTTTTCAACAGAGCAAATTAACACAGATTGTTTCTTCAGCAAAATATGAAACTGTAAACTTTGGGCTCATTCTGCAACTTTTCCCCAATCCATAATAAACAAAAAAACCCAACGGGAAGAAAGACTGACGTACATTTTTAAGCGCACCGTTTCCGTCTATTACAAAAGCACAACCTAAAACGTATAAAGCTTTTTCCTCTTTTTTTAAATCACAGTTACCAAAAAGAAACAGTGAATAATTTATTACATACGCTATAATAACATTACTCTAAACAACTATTCTCTATGAGGTATATCTGAGAAAATTCGGTAAGGGATTGCACGGTCTGCGCTGCCAACATGCCCAGTTTTATATTAAAGCTTTGGAACCATGAAGAAATAGAGGAGAGGAGAGGGAAGAGGAGGAGAAAGAAGGAGAAGGAGAAGGAGGAGGAGAAGGAGAAGGAGAAGGAGAAGNCTGTTCTGGGTTTTTAGTGGGAACTGGGAACACCGGGCAGCTTTAACACCTCTGTGGCATGGAGCATCGTGTGTGCCCATTCCTGCTCTGATGGAGGAGAAGGAGGAGGAGGAGAAGGAGGAGGAGAAGAAAGAGGAGAATAAGGAGAAGAAGAAGGAGGAGAAGGAGAAGGAGAAGAAGGAGGAAAAGAAGAAGTAGGAGGAAGAGTAGGAGGAGGAGGAGAAGAAGAAGGAGGAGAAGGAGAAGGAGGAAAAGGAGGAGGAGAAGGAGAGAGGAGGCAGGAGAGGAGCCTTTGGTATTATTATTAGGAGTTTTGTTCTTTGCAGGGCTGCATTGCAAAGCACCACAGTACAAAAAGCCCACCAGGTACGATTCGGCGGCCCAGTTGAAGCTGAGGTATTCACAGGAAGAATAAAAAAAGAAAAAGCACAGAGAGGTCTAGACTGGCAAAAATCGTTGCTTTGGTTCAAGCAAGGCACTCGTCCCGTGGTCATGTCACACTTTGCAAGGGAAGCAGGAGTCTGGTGAGAACCGCGGCTGCTGAGAGGACCCTGCCAGCTCTGGGGGGGTTCTGTGCCCCCCGTCCTGGCCGGGTTGGGGGGTGGCCAGGGGCCAGCGGGCAGGTTCCACCTGGCACGAGGACAGATCGTCTCCTCCACGCCCAGAAGGCATCCTGAGAATTATTATAGCTTTTTATTGAAGGAACACAGAGAGGGAGAGGGGGAGAGAGACAGCAAAAGCACACTTGTCAAGTCCCCCCTTTTCCAAGAGGGACTTAAAACCGAGAAAGAACCACAAAATAAAAGGCAACACTGAGTTAAAGCAGAGCGTTTGTGTTGAGCTGTTGCCAGTCTGTGGGCAGGAATCCACAGGCTTTGGCTCGGGCAGATTCCTTGCAGAAAGGTTCAAGCTCTCGGCCCCTGTCCCAACCCGGGGTGGTGACACCAACGCGGGGCCTCACCAGTGCAGGAGATGTCACTGTCACCTGCCTTAACTGCACCCACATGGGGCAGGTCCAGAGATTTATGAACCAGCTTTTAAGTTCAGCCAGAAGTGCACACCTGCAATCTGAATTAGGCATTTTTTTTCCTTCTTTTACATTTCCCAAGCTTTCCTTCTGGCTGTTTTCACTGCAGGGCTACTGGTGGGGTTTGGGGGGGTGTCTCTAAAGGGAGGAACTGGGAGGCTGGGGAGGTGCAGGGAGGTGGGAGCAGCGAGCAGTGCCTGGGAGCAGACCCGGCTCATCAGAGCGTTCGGTTCCCTCCTACAAACAGGATAAAACAGGCCAAAAAGAAACGAATGCCAAAGGGCACCACCGATTCCCCAAAGGCAACCAACCAACTTTTAAGTAGCCACTTAGGAACGTGGTACTAATGGAGCTTAATGTAGCTTTGTTTCATCGCTAACTTGAGAAAAACAATTAATTGATTTTCATAGGAAAACTGTAATTGTGAGCAACAAGAAGCAGAAGCAGATGCAGGCAGGAGCCAGCACTCGCTGTGCCAGCCATGCCCACCGCCTACACCAGAGGCCCAGGATGAGCCCAGGGCTCGCTGCTTGGTGTCCAGGTGGCCCAAAAGGGAGAGGGACCCACCCTCCCGCTCCCCTCAGCCTGGCTGTTCACAAATGGCACTGCCTGAAAAATCCTGATTTCTGAGGCTGACTTTGGCCACGGGTGCAGACGCGCACCCGTCGGTCCCTGCGCGGGACTGGAGACAGGTCCCTTTCCCTGGGGAATCGGCCGCCGGAGAGAGCCTGGGTCCGTCTCCAGCTCAACACAACCGCTCCGTGGTCCGGAACCTGGCGTGGGGAGGGGGCGTGAAGGGGTCTCCCGTCCCCGGAGGTGGTTTTGGCTGGCAGGAAGGCGCAAGGGGAACACAGAAAAGGGTGGTCACCAGACCTGGCAGCTCCTGGGAGCAGTATTTCTTTGGGTTTCTGGGCTGCAGCTGTACGTGACGGTGTGCAGGAGAGAACTGCTGGAACGACAACAGAGCACAAGCAAAAGGCAGACCGCACAGAGAAAGAAATCTTTGGTATCTTTGGTATCATCAACACGATTAAAATTACAAATGGAAAAAGTCAGTGAGGTAGCCTCTTTGGTTCTCACTAGAAATAGAAAGGTTTTTTTTTTCTTTTTTTCTTTTTTCCTCTTTTTTTTCTCTTCTTTTTTTCTTTCTTTTTTATTTTTTTACACACACAGAAGTTCATTCTTGGAAGCAGCTAGTTTAAGGGTTTCTCTCGTTTTGCTTGGCATGTATTGTTTTTTTTCCCCCAGCTTAAGTTTTAAGAAGCCACAAAGTTCAGGCAATGTATCCCAGTGTCTTTGTGGGGCTTTTTTCCCTATTGTTTCTGAATGCACAGTTTTGGGTTGAATATTCATTGCTTGTCCTCAAATCCGCTCTGTTGTTCTTACAGAAAATCAGCTCTAGTGCTTTAAAGGTCGTTCTAAATAAAAAAACACCCCAAACTATACAAGGGCATCCTCAGATGATTATGAATAAGTTAAATAAATAAGTTATATTATGAAGGCGTTATGTGCCATAATAAAGGTATGTCACACTTTCTAATCAGATGGGAAGAGATTAAATTAAATAATTTAAACTTTGATAGTTAAACAATTAAAATTAATTACAAGAAGAAATTAAATCTAGACTCCTGTTTTACATAACTGGTTATTTTTCTCCTGTCTGTAACAGAACCTGGCCGCTCTATGAAGCAATACTAACTTTAAGTGTAGTTACTAACATAGGCTTCGCATCTCTGATGCGCTACGACAGTAAAATGGATAAATAAACAAAAATTAATCCCAAATTAATTCATAAATGATTGAATTAAATAGTTACAAATAACTCACATTGAAGCCTGAGCCCGCAGTCTGTGTTCAGGCAAAACTCCCACTGAATTGTAAAGCTAAAACGCAACTCAATGGGATTTAGACTGAACAGAGCTTCCAGGACCCACTCTAAGATTAAATTAAATAAATTACATTATTGATAGATAATATATTGGGTTAAAACCCACACGTGTCTGGAAAAAAATAAAACCATTTTAAGCTTTACCTTTTTAAAAAATTTAAACAATAAAAATTCCCCATAATAAATATAAAGGAGGCCGAGTATAAAGTTTCCCCACGTCTCAAAAATACTTAGGTATGGTGACAAGCAAGAAAAGCATTGGTTTGTGTCCGAAGAAGCTCACACGCTCTCTGCGATCCTGTGTCGTTACCGTGTCTCGCTCTGGAAGAGGAGATCCCCGTTCCCTCCCGCAGGTGAGAGCGTGGTTCTGCTGGTTTAGTCCTTCTCAGGTCTTTGGATTCAGCTTTAGGTAAGAGAGATCCAGAATAAAGCTATTCAACCGAAGTCATCAAGCACATTCTTTGTTCCTTCAGGGATGATTAAGCAATATCCAAGGTTTCTTGAAAGTTGAATTCATCTCGGATGTGCCCGTGGTAGTAACTCCAAGCACAGGGTGCAGAAGATGCTGGGATACTCTCTGTACACACCAGTCTTTCGTATCAGGGTAAACAAAAGGAACAAGTTACGTTACACGGCTCTATAGATTCATGACTATATGGATGTAACATATCTATTTGAGTTTGCTTTTTCTGTAGTACGGGCAGAAGAGAGCACATACTCTGCTCATACGTGTGCACGCACACATATCTACCCACAGTACGTGTCATCGACACCCCTCTCCTCAGAGAGCTGCCGCATAAAAGCCTGCAAAGAGTCAACAGGGACATGGAAGACGCAACACGGGGCCACGAAAGATGCAGGGATCCAAAATGCAGGGGTGGTTTTAGATGTTTGGGTGAAAATGGCTTTTGGCAGAGGTGGGGGAGGCATGGGCAGGGCTGTGTTTGCAGCGCCCAGCGCAGGGAATGAGTTTTTGCTCAGGAAATGCTGCAGGGCAGGTGGTCAGGTCAGGTCAGACTCACGCTGCGCAGCAGGATTCTACCGTCCCGGGCTGAGATTGCGGGTCAGCCTCTGAAACATCCCAGCAAAAACTTCAGCCATAATATGCAAAAACTTCAGCCATAATATTGAATTACAAAACCTTCCACAATTTGGAGAGAATTAGTGATTTTGTTGAAGATACATATTTTTTTTATAATTTAGTAATTGACCTAGACTCACTTTGTTGTGGCTGTTGGGATGAACTCTGCAGGGACATGCTCAGAATGAGACATTTCCTGGGGGGGGCAACGCCACGTCCAAAATGCACATGGAGGGGCTGGTTTGAGTGGACCCTCTTGGATGGGAACGACAGTGAAACATCAACACGACTAAAGCACCTCAGCCGGGCACTCACGAGGTGTTGGTTCGCATCAGCCCAGACCTGAACCATTTTTGGGCAGCTTTATTCCCTGTCTGATTGCCTGACTTGTTTAGATCAGTTTTCAATCATGCACAATCTTTCTGGGAAATCTGTGGTTTGATTCCCAGAGCTGGCGTGTGCTGTCATTTTAGCTGTGAGGGTCCTGAATAGCAGCAGTTTTGCAAACTACTCAAAAAGAAGCCTGCACGTAAACGCAGAGATGGAGCACAGTGGTACCACGGTGCTCCAGCTCTGAAGAGAAAATTGAACCTCGTTCTGCATGTCGTCACTTGGGTCGTCACGACTATGATTAACCAACATAATGTGTCTAATACTTCAAAAGGACCTACCAAACAGCCGAAAGCTCCGTTTTGGTTCAGATCAGGCTCTGATGTGAGTGAGCTGGGCTGTGGTGATGGTGCTCAGCGCTTACAGTGACACAAATCGGTACATACATATTGCAAGTTTTGTCCCTGGGGAAGAGAACGAAGGGTGTAGGTTCAACTCAACCGATTTCGTGTACGGAAGGATGGGTGTTCAAAGCTCTAGACATACAGGGGACCAACTCTACACAACAAAACAAGTCATAGCCAACGGACACGTTCTTCCTACGTGGCTGCGGAGGGAGGAGACGTACCAGCGTAGTATCCCAACATCTTGCACTTGGAGTCCATGCAGCTCTTGGAGGGATCCCATGTGAGGCAAAACCAGGAAAAACACAAATAAACCCACCCTTTTGGTTGCTCGAAGAAACAGAAGTGATTACCTGTACACAGATCAATGGTGCTATACGCATTCAGTCGTGCAAGAGGAGACAACGAACTGAAAGAAAAGTAGTGAGAATCCTCATCTTTGGTATTGTAGCTGTTGAGGTTTTGGTTGCTCTGTTCCTTGTTCTTTTGAAAAAACTGCATAGGCACAAATTAAAGACAATCTTCAACTTTAAGATGACTGAGTTGTCAAATGAAGCAGCAATCGAACTGGCTTTGCTTTGTTCTCGTTCTTGTCAACCCTTTCTTTGAGATCTGCTTCCTAAAATGTCCAAGATGTCTGTCAAAACACAGTGTGTTACTCGTTTGCTTCCTGACGTGCTTCCTTGGGCTTTTATTTTTTATTTATTTATTTTTATTTTTCTTTTTAAATGGAACAGTTTGTTGCAGAAGAAGTAGGTGCAGAAAATGTTTCTTTGGTTTCGATTAAGTAGTACATAAAAAAAGTCTCAAGTGTCTCTAAAGAGCCGCGGCCGCGCTGGGCTTTGCTGCGGGGGTCCCGGCCGGCGCGGCAAGAGGGGCCGGTCACTGGAAAAGGCGCAGGTCGAGCGGCCGTGGCCGTGCCGGGGGCTGCCGGGCACAGGGGGGGCTGAGCATCGGCTCGCCCGGGGCTACCGGCCCGCCGGAGGTGGAGAGAGGGCGCAACTGGAGCTTGTGAGGCTTCCCCATCGCCACCCAACCGCCCGCACCAGCGATAGCGAGGAGAAAAATGGCAAGTTATAAACATCTTTGGCTTGCAGTAGTCCTGACTCTTTGGTGTGCTGTGTTCCCGCCAGGCTGGGTAACTGGCGGGCGAAAGGAACTTAGGGATGCAAGAGGTTTAAGTGGCATATCGAAGTCATACGCGGCACATCTAAAGTGGTCAGTGGCAACCGAAGGTCTCGTTTCTGGTTTTTTTCCTGCTGGAAAGTACCATAAAATACCGAAAAAAAAATGAACAAAAATGCCTTGAACGCTAAATATGATTCAGTAGCAAGAACACTGTGCAGGAGAAATTACATTCCTGGTAACTGAAAAAGACGTATTAATGACCTAAAAAAAAATCTAGATCTTCCAAAAAACGTTGTGTTGTTTGCTCCAGGTACTGTAGCAGTTGCATTGACCTCCTGAGTGTGCATCTGCCCCAGGTACAACCACAGAGCTTGTGACCAACTGCAAACTGGGCTGGAGGCCACAAGGGCTGGTCCCCACCCGCTGGGGGGGCCATGTCCCCAAACAGTCGCTGCAGGGAGTCCGGGATCGTACCTGTCTCTATAGCTACTGGCTTTGTGCTTGATACTTTGAGCTCAACTGAACTGAAGTTTTCTGATCCAAGATCGAGCTGTACTCACTGATTAAATTAAACAAACTAAAAAAAAAAACAAACTAAAAAAACAAACAAAAAACCCCAAACAAACAAACAAAAAAACCCAAACAAAACCTTAAAATTGATCTTTTTTTTTTTTTTTTTCCCTAGAACACTTAACAAAACCATGCCTGAGTTTTAAAAACAGATTCTCGGGTTCTTTAGCGTCTACGTGTCAGACTTTGTGCTCCGTTCTCGCGCGGCCGCCCCACGGCGGCGAGCTTTGGCGCAGGGCGGTGTGGCCAGCACCGGCGCCCTGCGGGCAAGCCCCGGGCACGGGCAGGTTGCCTGGGGCTGGCAGCCCCGCCGGCCGAGGCTCTTTGGGGCTCAGGAGAAACTTGCCTCACAGAGGACTCCCCGACGTTTCCGACCTGCTTCGCCTGTCCTGAGCATAGTATTGTATAGGAAAGAGGTTAATTTTTGCCTTGCGCCTGCTAAGACTGACTAAAAGCCGTGAAGAAGGGTCCTCTGTTAGAGCTGGGCTGGGGTTGGGTTCCAGGAAGATTGTGCTTTAAGTCACCAGTGAAGGGCCCCGCTGCGAAGCCGCTCTCTCCGCCGCTCCGTGCCGTGCCGTGCCGCGCCGTCCCCTCCCCATCACGCTTTGGTGCAGGTGCTGGGGGCCGAGGAGGAGCCCCCGGAGCTCAGGTCATCCTGCCACTTCTCCAGGCTGCGCCGGCGGGCGTTCATGAAGAAGTTGCTGACGGTGGTGAGCTCCAGGCCCAGCTGCTGGGAGATGGTGATCTGCATTTCTTTGGAAGGGCGCTTGTTCTCCTTGAAGATGGCGAAAAGCGTTCGGCGCTGGAGGTCCGTGAAAACCAGGCGAGATTTCTTCTGGGAGTTGTTCCGCTCTTTGTTGGGCTCCTGTTCTTTGCGTTTGCAGGCTGGGGAAGGGGTGGGCAGAGACAGAAACAGAGCGACCATCAGGATGTGGCGTGGCTGTCACAGACCCCGATGGCCGTGCCGGGCACCTAGACCTGCCGCAGGACCCGCAAGACCCCAGGGCTGGTGGAGGAACCCCAAGAGGATGTGCTGGTGATGCACTGCTATCCCACAGACCTGCATGTTCTGAAATTATTGTAGATGGGCACCTGATGGGCAGGCATTCGGGCACTGAATTCCCAGGCAATCAGAGTGCTCCCCCCCAGTCCATCCCACCCCCAGACAGAGCCCTGGAATTCACCTGCCATTTCTGGGCAGGGCACATCTTTGAGATCTTTCCACACTTTTTATAAAGCCACCGCCTGAGAAACGCGCTGCTCTTCTGTCACAGCAGCATTAGGGTTAACAATTTAGCTTTTCCAATGTCAGTCAGGGAAAGAAAACGCAAAGCACGTCCTTTTTTCCCCCTCAATAGCTAAGACAAAGATTAATTCTTGTCAGAAACTTCTCATGTGCCGTAACATATAACAACTGCAGATCATTATTTTTTAAGGCTGTACAGGCCCTGTTCCATAACGTAAGCTTCCACACACCCCCCAGTCATGTACAGCAAATACAACTGGAAATTGCTGCTCATGCATTTCATATAAACCTTCTACCCGTATTTTGGATCAGATCGGCAGGACAGGCAGGAGGGATGCTCACAGCATCCTCTCCCAGAGATACCGCCAGGTCCTGGATACGGAGGGACGGGTTAAAACCCCACAGTCGGGGAGAACGCGTGGTGGAACTCCCATCTTTGCTCCATCTGACCCAGGACAGGCTGCTCCACGCCCCACATTCACCTTCTCCATCCCCGAAAGGAGGCCTGGGGCTGCCTCCCCAGCCACCGGGTCTAACATTCGTTCGGGAGTTTTATGACTTTAACCACCCCAAAGCAAACCCCGGTCAAAGCTCCTGTGGCAGCAACTTCCTGTGACCACCACTGGGGGAAAATCCTGTTCCACAGCACAAACTGCCACCATCCAGAAAGACACCTCTGTGGCCGCTCTTTAACCATTTACTGACTTACTTGTGGTTTCTTCTACCCACTGCTACAACAGCTGCCGTCTGATACCTGCCCGAATTTCAGGTATCTGCTGTGAGAGGAACTCGTCACTTCTGCTGTGAGACCAGTTGCTTATGGCCTGGTGCAGAAATACCCAGACCACCTCGCCTGCCTCAAATACTACAACTTTCTGTGAGTCCAAGAAAGCCAATGGCATCCTGGCTTGTATTAGAAATAGTGTGACCAGCAGGAGTAGGGAGGTGATTGTCCCCCTGTCCCACTGGTGAGGCCACACCTTGAGTGTTGTGTCCAGTTGTGGGCACCTCAACACCAGAGAGATCTGGAGGGGCTGGAGCGAGTGCAGAGGAGGGCAACGGAGCTGGGGAAGGGTCTGGAGAATAAATCTGAAAAGCAATTGAAGGAGCTGGGAGTGTTTAGTTGGGAAAAGAGGAGGCTGAGGGAGACCTCATCACTCTCTACAACTACTTGGAAGGACATTGTGGAGAGGTTAGTGTTGGTCTTTCCTCACACGTGATTAGTGATAGAACGAGAGGGAAGGGCTTCAAGCTGCAACAGGGTAGACTCAGACTCGACATTAGGAAAGAATTTTTCCCAGCAAGAGTGGTCAGACCCTGGAATGGGCTGCCCAGGGAGGGGGTGGAGTCCCCATCCCTCAATGTGTTTCAGAGTGGTGTTGGGGGATCTGGTGTAGGGGACACCTTTGTAGAGTGGGGCTGATGGTTGGACTCCATGATTCCAAGAGGCTTTTCCAACCTGAATAATTCTATGGTTCTATGATTCTGTGCTCTCATGTGGTCTCTCACAGACTACAGCCTCGAAAAGCTACGAAAAAAAGAGGTGAAATCACAGCTTTCTGAGATGAAACGGCAGTAGTGCCTGCCGTTTAGGCAATGCCCCTCATCAGCAATTAGCTGTCCTTGCATCCCTAGATTGTGGACACCCAGACAGCCCCCTGCAGCCCTCAGGTGAGCTGGCAGGGCTCTGAGGGTGGGCAGTGTCACCCCCCTCCCCGTGACATCTCCTGAAGCCAGCCAGAAATGCCTGTCAGAGCTCAGGTCAGGCCGGGCAGCGGCGCCGGACCATCGCTGCGCCAGGCGATGCTAATGGATCCTAAAAAAAAAATCCGTATTAATAGCTGATCTGTATTTATTAGCAGAGAGAGAACATCAAGTGCTGAAACCAATACCGCTGCCGTGGCATACCCAGATTTAAAAATAGCCTGATAAGGCTGTCTACACTGGGCAGTAAGATAATAAAAAAAATCCATATGTTGACATGGTTAGGTAATGCGCTGGGACAAAATAAGCAGAGTGAATTGATAAGTGGACGGGGTTGTAAGCGGCCCTATTAAATAATTCTGCAGGTCTAGAAAGTAAAACTGGGGCTGTGGAAATGCCTGTAATTAACCCAAAGTCAGGATTGTCCCCATGTCCCTGTGCCTGAGCACAGCACAGGAGGTCCGTCTCAGCAGGGTGCACAACAGACTAGGGATCAGCTTATTTTGGGGCATGGGACAGGATTCCACTGAGTTTCTGCAGGAAAGTGGAATATTGTGTAGGAGCAGCTGATCCTGCCCCCCCCCTTCCATCCTTTCTCAGCTGCCAAACTCCGGTGGCTGCAGCAGAGCTGCCTCCAGGAGGAAGGTCAGGCTTGGACCGTTTGAAATAGCCCAGGAGGGACGAAGTGTAGGAGGAGGATGCTCCAGAGAGCAGGGTCAGACCCAGGCTTAGGGGATATGGGAGAGCATCCCCAGGATGGGCTCAGACCACCACTCCCGAGGCAGCGGCACCAACACAGGGGTTCTGCCAGGACCCACAGGAGCAAGGACCCTCCAGCCTGGGCACATTGTGGGCATCAGGGTGAGCCTCTAACTGCTTCCCCATGGCTGGACTCGGGTCTCTGGAGGCGATTAGCCCAAAGGCTAATCCAGGTTCTCTGACTGCACCTCTAACACACTCCACAGATAATGTTTTACTGCCCATCTGAGGTGAAAAGGCAGATTTCAGGCTGGGTTTCTGTATCCGACACTTCACTCGTGTGGGCTCCACACGGCGGTACCCCCAGCACTGGGGATGTGATGGGCGCCCACATCTTTGCTGCAGTTTCTAATAGGTTCCAGGACACTGGGAAGAGTCTAGTGTTTCCTAACATCACTAATTTATGTCCAGAGATACTCTGCGTTTTACAGTTATTGGTATCTTACAATAAATAATGCAAAGGTATGTGCTTTTCAATGCATTCAGTAAATACTTTCCTTGAACTGTTAAGTTTGCTCTTGAAAAGGCACCATAAAGGCAAATGTTGTTCCTTGACATGCATTTATCAGAAGAGAAAAATGGAGTGAGCAGTCTAATAAAATAAAGTTATTATCCAGGAAACCTGCCTTACAGACAGAGAAATGTTTTAGTGGTATAGGGAAGGGAAGCGGCCATCTTGATTCTAAGAACAATTTGATTTATTAACTGCAGTTAAAGCTGAACAGATTCTGTGGAAGAAAAAGGACAACTGGCAAGAATTGAAAACCATAACTGTGGAAAAGAAAATATAATTCTTCTCTTTTCTTCTACACTGGACTAAAGACCCTTTACACAGAAACCGTATAGAAAGAGCTCAGTAATAGATTCAGTGCTGCCTCACTTAATTTTGGCTGAAGTGGAACCCCACCGATTCAAAGGGCATTAAGAGCAGCGCAGAGACCTGGCACCAGGGGGCTGTCCCCCCAAGGAGGGACAGCCTGTCTTCACCGAGAGTAGCTTTGTCCCGCAGCTGAAACTAAGGGAATGTTTAAAAAACATGTTGCACTCAAAAACATTGAATGCCAAGTGTGGGGAGGCAGAAGGCGAGGCAGCTGAGGCACCTGGAGAGGATGGGAATGACCCCCAAAATCTCTGCAGTTCTCAGGGCCAAGAAGGTTCCTCTCTACAAAGACAGCAGCTACTCAGACATCCAACTTTAAATATGCACGACACTCCATTGATTTTTTATTAGTGTGTTCAGGAGCCCGAGGTTAAGGGTGTGCAGAGATGCTTTGCCAGATGTTGGAGGCGGCGAGGGGGGAGGTGGGTGGATGCCTGGCTGCCAATGGGGGACAGTGGGGGGCTCCCCTCGGCCTCCCCTCGCCTCTGCTGTGGGCTTCATTGCCCCTTGGGACACACCACTCTTCCTCCACAGAAATTTGCTCTAGACTGCCTGCACTTAACAGCTTTCAGTGCAATTCCCATGAAAAAAAAGAATCACATCCCACTGCTTTGGAAGACTCTGGAACCCATAGTGACCAGGGGCTGCTGTGACTGACCTGTGCTGCATCAGCTCCAGCATCCACAACCCCACCTGCCTGACAGGCATCTGCAGGAAAATGGGCAGGGTTTTTATCTTATTCTGCAAGCCTGCCCGAGTTTTGGGTTCCTCGTGAACTTCACACGCTTCTAATTTAAGCTTGATTTTTTTTTTGGTCACTGCATACCGTTAAATTGAATATTTCTACTAATAGCTCATTTGTCTTATTTTCTGCAACACTAACTCTTGTTTTCCATTTTCTTCCAGAAGAGAGAGGAACCCAGCCAGCCCCTGCATTTACAAACAGCTATAAATCCTGAAAAATATCTAGAAGCGTTTCAGTTGATAAGTATTGTCTTTAAAACTTCCGTTTATCCGGACTGAAGCAGCGAAAGATGTACTCTGCAATTAAAGATGCTACCAGCAAACAGCAGTGGGGACACTAACGCCACCATAGGGGGGTCCTGCTGTGACCCCCAGGAGCTGCAGTGGTCCCCAGCACCCAGCCCACTCCTGGGCATCCCACCGTGCTCTGGCACTGGCCTGGCTGGCTCAGAAGAGCTGCGGTGGCCAGTGGATCCCTGTGCCAGGGGGACACACAGTCCAGGGCAAGTCCTCCACAGAGCTGGCGAGAGCTCGATGGAATGCAAACGGTTGAGATCAGAGGGTTTGGCATTTTTCTCAGGACACTTTTTTTCACTGAAAGACAACCACCGGGCCCCACCACTAATGACTGAACCAAGGCACAGCTCAGAGCGGTCGATCTGCAGGCCCTGTGGCACCCAGAGGCAGCCATAGTGCCCATCGGCTGCTTTTTTGTCACATGTAGGCCAACACTGATTAATACGCAGCTCACTGCTGTGAGTGGCAGCACTGCCACAGCATTCAGCCAAATCCCACCCTCCAAAGCCCCAGGCGTGGGGCAGGGATGTCACTGGAGCGAGCTGGGACATCTCTCCTCCTCACTGGTGCTGCGGGAGGGGGACAGCCCCATGGGAGATGAGGACATGAGGGTCACCAGCATCAGGAGGAGGAGGAGGAAGACAAGCAGGATAGGGAGGGGTCCCAGGGGCTGCATGCTTTGTTCCAGTGAATGGTCTCAGCAGGTACTTCAGGAGTAAGATCTGCTGAGCCTGTTTATGTTCCCAGTGGCTGGTACATCCAAAGAAAGCCTGTGTCCTATGTACCACACTGAGGAAGAGGCTGGGGACCGTGCCATGGGCAGAGGATGGGGCCACCTCTGCTCCTCTGCCTCAGCCATGCTTGGGGCTACGCTCACGGCAAGTGGGTCAACATGGAAATAACCTTTGCTCAAACAAAGGAAAAAGTGTTAATCTGAGATGTTCCAGTGGCCAAGGCCACCACAGCTGGAGCTGCAGGGAGCCTGAGAATCGATGTCCCAGAGGTGCCCGACCTGGTCCATAAGGGGACCCTGGACAGTGATGCTTATGGGCAGAGAGGCTTTGCCAGCCAGGCTATAATATAGTAATAATAACAGCATATAGCTGTAGAGACAGGCACAGAGGGACCTGCAGAGACTACAGAGTCATCCTATCCCATTCCAAGCCTGTTTCCTTTGGATACTGGAAATGTTACAGAAAGAGCTCGCCTGATTTTCTGTCCTGTGAAGCACAAAGACAGCCCAGCTCCTAATACCAACAACCCCCCCCCAGCACAGATCTGACATCAATCCATCTGCCCCTTCAGGTATCTCTGCTTTTAAACCAATTAGGCGAGGGGGTTTTAATCAAAAACCCCGGATATTTACACAGCAGTCTGAAATTTCTCAAGGCCACCCTTCCTGATTTACTTTTGCTAAAGAAAAAAGGCCTCCCTTTGTCCTCACCTCCCCCAGATTTGGTTCCCTGCAGCTTCTCAGGTTAACTAACACCCTCAGATAGCCACCAGTTTTATGAAGTTTTTACTCTCGTGGCACAAGTGACTCTGGACCTCAGCAACAAATAGCAGATGTTAAGAAGGAGCCGAGCAGAGAACAATATTCCCTTAATCCAGCAGTCAGTCATTTCTCTCCATCGTTCCTAAGGATAAGCCATGAATATTGATCCCTCGCATGTGGTTTCATACGGGTGTAGTACAAGTCAACTAAACCCAGTTATCTGTCTGATGGAACTAAAAAATGTTCCTCAATTTGATTTCGGAGAGAACTCAATGTGAAGGAAATTTAATTATGCTAGTAATACTGAACACAATGAAATGACCATCAAAACGTTTTCTAAAGGTTTAAAATGCTTTCCTTTCGCCGTGATTCACTTAAAGCAACCTCTTGTATATCTGTGTTGCTACAATCTCTTAAAAACTAGGCCTCAGAAATCAATTTGATTACCTCTCTGAATTAAGTATGCACAAATGAGAGCAATTGGGATCGATACAAATTAGGTTAAGTACTCCGCTGTGTACAGAATCATTATGTAACCAGAAACAATTTGGATGAAGATGCAAATAATCACATTGTCGGGGGGCGCCTTCCCCTGCTCATTTCCCCCGGCTGCACACCCACAGAACCCCCCCCAGCCCCTGCAGCCCCTGCGAATGCCCTCAGACAGCACTCATCCAGACAAACAGAACCTGCCTGCAAAGGAGGAGGGCAGCACAAAGTGTTAATCCCTTCCTCTTTCCCAGAAAAGAACCTGCCCCTGTTGGAGAAGATCTCTTTGCTCGCCCAAACCAACCCTCCTGTAACAGCCAAGGTGCTCCCTGCACCACGATTCCTCTCTGGAGTTACAGGGATTCCTACAAAGCTCTGAGAAAAAAAACCCCACAGCTTCCTGACAGGAATGGGTTTTCCTGGTACTCAACCTGATTTTTCTCCCTCTTAATTCTGTCACGGCGGGAACACCCTCACCCCCACCCTGCTCCCCCGCCTCTCCCTGGGTTTTGCATCCTTCAGCTATTTGAGGAGAAAAGATGAATGGGTTTGGGGACTTGGTTCTTTTATATTTCTCGCTGGCACGTAGCAGGTCTCGGGCTATTTGTGTCACATCTCTTGTAAATCTGCTGGGTGACTGAAATTGGGCTGTAAATTCTGCAGGGTAGGGGCTGCTCCCTCCCAGGCAGTGCTGCAACACCCAGCCCCGTGCGGCATCTCTGACAGGGGCCTCTAAGTACTGTTGTAATATACTTCCATCATTAATACAGAATAATAAATAATAGATGGGCTAGGGCAAATTTATTGCACTCCAGGGCGAGAATGAGTGGAGGAGCTTGGTGACCGTGCAGCACAGTTTCTATGTACCCCTTGTCACCCAGCAGGTATGAGCTCTAAGCGTGCACCGAAGCAGTTTGGGCAAGGCAGCTCCCCCAGCTCCTCTTTGGTAGCTGAGGCAGGGGGTGTCCCCTGGCACTCAATAGCCAGTGCTCTTCAGAAACAAGCTTTTCTGTGAGCTGCAAAAGGAACAGACTCCATTTCTGACAGATTTCTGTTTCAGAGTCGATCCTGAGCTCCTTTCCGACAGCTGGGGGACGCACAAGCTGTCCCCCCCTCCAGGATCACTGTCCTGCTGGTAGCCCTCTTGTGGGAAGACACTTAGAAGACCTTCCTTCTCCCCACAGATCCCTGTTTGCACAAGAAGGGGTGCAACCACCCGCAGTTGCCTGTGAGAGCACCGGTCCCGGGTGCAGTGACACCCTGAGGTACTGGTGACATTGTCCCATGACAGGGATGGACAGACAGACCCATGGCATCAAGGCATCAACCTCGTTTAGCTGCCAAAACATGCTTGTGCTGGTGGGAGCCCCAGCTGCTTTCAGAAGCACAAGCTGGCAGCAGCAGCAGCATTTAAATGCCACCACCAGACTGTGACCAACAGTGTCACGCTGTTGGCAGCCCTGGCGTGTCACCTGCAAGATGCTCTACTCAGCCACAGCAAAATCCTGGGTCCTTCAAACCATGCTCTGCCAGTCCTTCACTTCCAGCACCTGGGAGACTGATGTTTCCTCTTGTGCTGGAGATTCTCCCTTTTGAATCCCAGAATAGTTTCCAGTTGAATTACAACACTTTTCTGTAACGAGGATTTATTTTCCATGTGTTAGAGCACGGAGCTGAAACCAGACCTTCCCCACACCCAGTGCTCTGCCTGTTGCAGCAGCATCCGCAAGTGATGCGCCAGCACATCCCCCCAAGTACCAGAGCACAGCAGTGACTTTCTCCCTGGGGGGAAAGGGCAGGGCTTCAGGCACCTTTTCCAAGAAAGGACTGGGAATTTAAAGTTGAGGTAGGTGAGCAAGCGCTGAATAGGAGCCTGAAATCTTAGAGTGGATTAGAATTGGAAATAATTTGCCTTCCTGTTTTCTGCAGCGTGCCTCTAGCAGCTTCCCCGTAGCTCCGTCACTCTGACACCCTCCCACACTGCAGTTCCCTCCTGGCACCTTACACTTACAAGTCAGAGTTGTCGAGTCCCATGGGACTGCTGCAAGGGAAAGCATGGACCTACCAAGTTCTTGCCGTGTGCCTCCAGAACCAGCTTGTTTTCAGAAATTCTGACTCATGGGAGAAAGCAGGAAATTATTATTTCTTTTTAATGGCTTCTACTGATAGGGCACAAGAACAGGAGATGACAGGAGCAAAGCTCTGTCCTGGCTCTCCCATCTCTCCCTGTGTTTTGGACAACGATTGCTGGATGCGGAACGCAAGAGCGGGCCTGGAAGGAGTGGTGGGCTTTGCCATCCAGACAGGTTCCCATTCCCTTCTTCCCAGGGGCTTAGGAAAGCACAGCTTCAGCAGGAGAGGTAAGGATGCGAGAAGACAACCAAGGTGCTGCATCCTGGCAGGATCCGGGCATAACGAAGGACAACAAATTGGCGCTGAAGATGCCAGAAGGACAGGGGCAAAGCTTTGGGACCTTATATCTAATCTGTGTCAGCCTCTTCACATTGGGAGCCTGTCCGTGGTGCCACCAGTCCTTACTGGAGGAAAGATGCTGAGGCCCTGACTGCTGAGGGAAGCAGCGGTGTCCCTGCCTGATACGGGAATGAGGGGGCATGATAAGCACAGAGAAGGAGGAAAACGGGGAAGCGGGTGTGTGGGAAGTTCTCCGAGGAAGACTTCCTCATGCTCTTCCTTTATCTTCCCCAGCTACGTGCGGCTTGCCAAAGCTTAATGCCTCAGCGCAGGCCCCAGATCTTAAATGCCCATTATGACAAGATGAGATCTGCTGGAAAATCACCACTACTCATAAATATGTTCCCTGCTTACTTAGAGATATTTTGGTCCCAGAGACAATTTGTGTTTTGGGAAACTGCCAGCCTCTATCGCTTGTCTAATAATTCCTTTGTGCAGCATTTGACAGTGGTTTGAGTCCCCTTTTTTTCACAATGGAGTAGTTTGATTTTATAGCTCAAAAAAACCCAAACAACCCCCAAACATTCCAAATTCTTTTTCGATGCATTTCTATCTGCCATCAGCGAGTTGTCTTGTTGATCTTATCTCCGAGCCCATGTGAGATTAGTCTGTTTTGTATGATTTCCGCGTACAAAAATCCTCTATAAATCAGAGACCCTTTTATGCAAAAGTCTGCAAGATTGATAGAGCTGGATACAAAATCTTTTACCTCGGAAAAAGAGATGCATTGTCTGTCCCATTGGACATAATGCTTTCTCTGCATATTCATCTCCAAAGTATGATGAGGCTTTTTCTAGAGAAGACAGGAGATGAGATAGCAGTCTTAAACACAAACAGATTACTATCACAAGAAAGGGAGTAATTTTTTTTTTTTTTGCTGTGTCTAGCAGGGATAAGATGAGAAGCAAAGGATTTAAAAGACAAAAAGGGAGATTAAGGCTAGTCATTAAGGATTTTTTTGTACCTGCAAGCCCTGGAAGAGATCGCCTAGGTAGCCTGAGAAATCCCCGTCATCGGAGATTCTCGAAGAATGGGGCAGGCTGTCAGGACAAGTGATGTCTCAAGTCCTTTTCAGCCTTGCTTTCCCTGTTAGATTAATTCTCCATACACCTGCAGAGCCCTCTTCCCACTCTGAAGGCAGCCACAGGGGAGCTCCTCTGATGCGGGGAGTTTGCTACTGTTAGTGCTCAGAGGCTCAGAATAGACGTGTTGGGTTACTGGCAAGGACCTTGTCATCTCTGAGTAATGCCTAATTGGAAGGGAGGAAAAAGCCACTTGTAACTGGTGGTCAGCAGCAATGTCTAGGACAAGATTTTGGGACTAGCAGAAGGAAGGAGTGCTAAGGATGGGGCCACGGTGCAGAAAAAAAGAAGCACAAAGTTTGAGTCAAAACACGCCCTTACAGAGCAAGGGAAGAAACAGCATCAGCTGCTGGAAAATTATCCTTTCAGCAAAAAACATTCTCTCCTTTATGTGATCCTTGCCAGAAATAAATTCTGTCAGTTTTCAAATGCAGAGAAGTATTTTAGTTTGGGGTGTTTCGGTTCAAATGGTGATGGACAAGAGACACTAGGGAAAAAATGAGATGCTGGAAAAGTCTAATAAGGAAATAGAGAAGAACAGATCAGAAAAGTTCAGAGTGATGAACACATGTTCACAGACTAAATGATTCTTTAAAAAAGTAGAGAAAAAAAATACATAAATGCATTTAATGAGAAATATAACCAGATTTATCTGTACCAACCAATCAAGAAACCGATAAAAACCGTTTGCTTAACAAAAATGGTATTCAAATTTCTGTAGAAATAATCTGGAACAAAAAGATAGGGCAGGATATTATTTCAGAAAGTTGGTACAAGAGAAATATAATTTATCACCCGGCACCACAATTTACCGCATGGATTGTTCAAACATAACCACTAATCTATATCTGTAGAGAGTACTAATATTTCAAGCCACTAAGCACCTTTCAAAGAATCTTTATGTACCTGTATATTTAGTTCAGCACTAAGAAATAGTTTTATATATAGATAATGCACTTGATACAGATGTTATTATGCCTTAATTTTTAGCTGTAGCTACAGACAACAAAATAGGCTCCAAATCCAGAGAAAGAAGCATTGCGTACGGCACAAAGAGGCAGCGGGACGACGGCCAACAACAGTCTGCCTGTACACAACCCACCCCCGACAGTCAGCTACAGCACAGGGGCTCTCCTGGGAGCTGCAGGTTGAAGGGTGCTGTGGGGTCAGCTGTCACAGCCCTGGCCTTGGTGGTTGCGGAGCCACCATCCCTCCCTCCACTGCTATGGCCTCCCCGGCTCACCAGGCTCTGGCCCGGGAGAAGCCGCAGCCGCTGCCCTCTCTGGGGCGTTTCGCCCCTCTCTGCTCCCCTCTCTCCTCCTTTGCCGGTCCCTCCATCCTTCTCCCGGTGCCCTCCATGTCTCCCTGCTCCCCGCATCCGTCTCCGCCCCCTGCCCCGCCATCCCTTCCCGCTCCGCTCCCTGCCGCTGTCCGTGGTGCTGACGCTCCCGCCGCCGCTCCCGGGGCTCTGCCCGCCGCCCCCGGGGCTCTGCCCGCCGCCCAGGCCGGCGAGGCCTGCGGGCCCTCTCCCAGCCGGGCATCGCTCCCCGAGCCCCTCTGCGTGGCAGCCCACAGCAGGCCGAGGTCACGGGGAAAAAGCAGAGCTTGTCCCTGCGCGGGCCACACGCCCCCAGGGCTACAGACCGCGGGAAGGGCGGCAGAGGACCGGAGTGTCGCTTCCCGCCATCCCCAAGCACTCGCGGGGACCGAGGGTCAGACACGGGCGGGGACCCGTGATGGAGCCTCGACACCGAGCCCGTGGGTAGGCAGGTCCCCGGGCACCCCCCGAGGCTCCGCGGAGAGAGATGGAGCCCCCGGCAGCCGCCGCTGCCCCCCGGCCGAGGCCAGGCGAAAAGGAGCGGGGCCGAGCCGGCCCCCCCGCCCCCGAACCGCGCTGCGATCCGAGGGGGATGTAAAGACGGCGAGGTCAGCGCGCCTCTTCTGTGCAAATGAATCATTGATGGTGTTTTGGTACAAAAGTGTTTAATCATCAATAACGTGATTCAGCAATCGGGAAACGTAAACAAGCCGTGCGAGCGTTCTGCGGATCGGCCCGGGAAAAGCGAAGAGGCACCGGCGGGGTGCGGGCTGGCCCGGCCGGGCCCGGCCTTGCCCACGGCCACCGGGGCGAGCTGCCACCGCCGCTGCTCGAGGGGCCGGGGACACCCGCACGACCTCCACGCACTCAGAAACAGCCCGGGGGTCTGCACCGGCGTCTCCGGTCCCGCTCCAGCCCGGGAATATGGTACGGGGGCATTTTAATTGCAGGAGAATAGGGCTCGGGGGTATTTCAGTGCAGGGGAATCCGGCACGGAGCTATTTCACTTGCGTTCTTCCCGTGTTTACCGAGTGATTCGGAGATAAAGCCCCGGTTCCGCGCTGTGCAGGCGGCCGGGGCAGGAGGCGGCGGCTTCGTGTTCAATTAACCCGAACCGCGGCTGAACCCTGCCCTCTGAACTCACCGCCCAGATAAATATCTTGACTCACCTACAGATCGTTAATATTTTTCACCCCGGCAGAACTTTAGGGACTGCCCGAGGGGGCGGCACCAGCCACGGCTCCACCGGGACTTTCCCGCGGGACGGGAGAAGGGCGGCGGGAGAGAAGCCCCGGGGGCAACCCGATGTCCCCCGAGGAGGACACTCGCACCACGCCAAAACGGTGTTTTTACTCTCGGACCCCCACAACACGCACCGACCTGCCTATTCACGTCGGGAGCTGCCCGCACCTCTGCCCGGGCTGCCGGTTCTGCCCGCCGCCAGCCTGCCCTGCCCGCACCGCTCCGAGCACCGCAACGCCTGAGCACCTTCCGCTGGCTTCGGAGCCTCTTAGAGACTCCCAGGAAGAGAGAATAAGCACAAGATATGAAAAGGAAAAAAAGGAAAAAAAGGAAAAAAAGGAAAAAAAGGAAAAAAAGGAAAAAAAGGAAAAAAAGGAAAAAAAGGAAAAAAAGGAAAAACTATATATATTTTATAATAAGAAGAAATAATAAGCACACCTGACTGCTACAGCTCCTACGGTGAGAGAGGGGAGGATTTCCCTCCGAGGACAGCAGATTTGCATCCCGTTTGGGGACAAAAAACTTCAGAGGAGGCAAATTGGGCGTTTTACAGAAATCTGAAATACTTTGGGCTTGTTTGCCCTTGCTCGGAGGGGAGTAAAAGGGAAAAAGGAAGCGCCGCGGCAATGAGGCTGCATATCCCACACGTGGTAATAGTAGTAGTAGTAGTAATAATAATAATAATAATAAAATATCGATTTCCTGAAGGGAATGGTAATTTGCAAAGGTCTTTCCCGTGCTGGCTTCCACTCCACAGGGAACCCGTGCCCACTCAGACACTTAATTCTCTCCAAACTTTAACGGCAGAAAATCAGAAATCACTGCTGTCGCCCGGCGGGTGCGTAGAGGTGATTTCTGATTTTCTGCCCTATATGTAGGGCTCCACGGGGAAACCCCCCACCCGGGACCGGTGCTGGGAAGGAAAAACACCAGCAGCATTACTGGAACCGAGCCGGCTNACACCAGCAGCATTACTGGAAACGAGCCGGCTCGGGTTCCAGATCAATGAAAACTGGGTCCACGCGTTGACGCTCCTGTTGCCAGCATGAATGCTCTTTTAATCTTCTCAACATTATCTGCATCGATTTCCCCCCTCGATAACGCCGTTGTTTGACGGGGCGACATCACACAAAACATCTTCCCCCTCCCCCCTCCCCAAACCCAAACCCTTTCTGTTCCTCTGATGCTGACGTTGCAGACAAACCTCGGGACCTTCGTGGGGTTGATGACAGGGAAGAAGAACTGAATGCTGGTGGAAAGGACGGGAGGAGTTTGCAGTCCCCCCCTGAGAGCTCAGAGCTTTGT
>VXBJ01003222.1:191367-226594 GCA_013400055.1 Nycticryphes semicollaris | reverse complement strand
TATATATATATACATATTATATATTGTTAACTAAGAACATCATCTTTGCAAGATGTCTGTCATTAATTACATCAATTAAATGGCATCAGCTTTTGAAAGCCTTGTGATTATTGAGCCAAGTACTGCTGTAAGTGTCCCTTAAAGAAACAGCATTCTTCTGAAAGAAACATCCCAGTGCAATTAGTAGTAGTCTTTGGGGGTGAGTGTCAGCTCTGCAAATGAAGAGATAATATTTTGAGGTTGCTTTTTCTCTTTCAGAAGGAGCGCAAGAATCAAAACGAGGACGCCCTGACACCCGGGGGAAACTTAAGTTCGAGCAAAGTGAACAAGCTCCTGAGGAGGTTTCCACAGATCACACGTTATGTGTAATGTGCTTTACTAAAGGGACTGCAGACAAGCAATTAAAGTTGGAGTCTTTGGCAAAGCAGTGAAAAGTAGACTTGAGTAAACGTTTGATGTCCAGTGGTATCTGTCAGCACGGCTGTGCGGAGCTTGACTGCACCTTTGTCTCCAGAGTGAAAAACACCCATCTTGACTCAGAGCTGACTTTGTTCAGGAGGTTCTTGGGTCTTGTGGTCTTAGGATTTCTGCAGCGTGTTGTTCAGCTGGCTGCAGCGTGGAGTCAGGTCCTTGCTGTGAAATAAAATCGTGTAGGAATGCATGTAAGTGCGTTTTCTAACAGTCGGGGTTGGAGAATTTTCCTCAGGTTATAGCTTCCTCCCTAACTTCTGAGCTGCTATCAAAAAGTGCTCAGGCCCAGACACTGAGCCAATTTAAAACTGATAGTAATCTCATGACTCGTGCTCCTACGTCTATGTATACACAGTTTGATTCCTCTTGAAATTTTTTTAATTCCTGCTGCTGTACAAGGAGGCTGTAGAATGAGGAAGAAATCTCCGTCGAAATACCTTGTTAATACACAATACATTGGTAATGATCAAATACAATTTTCATGTAGAAGCTTGTCATTTAGACACTCTGATTTGCAAGCGGGACAGGTATGGTGCCACCTCAGATCTGTGGAGTTGTCTGTACTCTAATAAAATAATGCAAGACTGTTATTTGGCTGGGCAACTCATAATCTACAACAAAGTGTTCCATTGTTTTGGTAAAAAAAACTAAAAGGGGGGAGAGGAAGTTCAAGCATGGACTGATACTGAAATAACATAATTAATTATTAGTTTTGATTTGTGTTTTTTTTTTCACCAGGCTGCCACAAAACTGAAGGGAGGTCCCTGTTGTTTTCATACCAGTAACTAATTTTTTAGAAGGCAAGAAAAATTCACTGCTTTAGAGAATTAAATATATAACCATTTATACCACTAATTCTTTGGAGTGTTTAAAAAAAGAGCAAGAGGAGCATGAAGCACATAGATATTGTGGGATTGCCCATCTGTGACTGTAGAGTTTGCATGGAGCTGGAGCTGAATTCTCTGGAGCCCCAGGCCGGTACCTGTTCAACGCATCAGCATCGGTTAAGTGTCTGCTTTCAAGATATTGAAGCAGTTTTCACTTAACTCTTACTTAAGATGATTCATTAGTGTGTTATCCCACAGAGTAGCTGATTCTCTTGTTGCTGTTATGGCGTAATTGGGTCTTTCAGAGGACTTTGAGTCAGTAAGAACGTGATGTCTACATCAAAGTTTGGGAAAACACTGTAGTTCTATGACAGTTTGCATTTCCAGTCCAAAAGCCTCTCTCTGGGAAGGAGAGCTATTTGCTCATCCTGTTTCTGAAGGAGACAAGTGGAGTTGGGAGTGAGGAACGGATGAATTCTAAATTCAATTGTGTTGATGGTGGTTTTTCTTCCTTTGTCTTAAAATTTACAGTACAAGTAGAGTTTTGCATCTCAAGCTGCCAGCTGTGTTAAAAGTATCAAATCCTAGTGCCTGTGAAGAACTGTCTCATTATATAGGAACCATCTCATTATACGTCACTCGCTGTAATGGAGAAGCTGATGCTTTTTTGTTGTATGTTTACTTTTGAAATTTTGCACAGCTCCCACTAATCTGGAGAGCTGGTTTTGCATTTTGCTGCTTTGCAGTGAGTTTCACAAGTTCAGTTTTGTTTGCAGGTTTTTTTCCTGACTTTTCACACGTCTGCTGTAAGCCTAGAACATTGGAAGGGGCTGCCCAGAGAGGTTGTGCAGTCTCCTTCTCTGGAGACATTCAAAACCCACCTGGAGGTGTTCCTGTGTGACCTGATCTAGGTGTTCCTGCTCCAGCAGGGGGATTGGACTGGATGATCTTTCAAGGTCCCTTCCAATCCCTGAGATTCTGTGATTCTGTGTGATTCTGTAATTACTATGCTGCGGTTTTCCAGTCCTTAAATGAATGCATTTATTTGGAGGAAGAAGGAAGGAAAGAGAATGTTTTTCTGATGCACCCAGGTTTTACAGCGCTTCTTTTTTAAAACTAGTGGTTCTTTTGGTTCAAGATCCTGGGCTGTAACCAAGAAACCTCCAGTTGCTGTTTGTCTGTGGCAATTTGAGCTCCCCCTGTTCCCCTGTCTCTCACTGTTATGGTTGTATCAGGTGTTTAAACATGTTCTGTGACGTGCTTCTACTGGGGATCATTCCATTGGTAGTGTGTAACATCAGTGAGTGCCAATGTCCTCTCGGAGTTCAGGGCTTGTACCGCCCCGTGATGCTGTTGCTGGGGAATAAAAGAGAACTGGGTTCTGGTGCTGAGCCCCCAGGTTAAGACCATTGCTGCAGAGACCTGTATCCGATTGCGTGGTGGGGAAAGCATTAAACAAAAGCTGACTAGCTGTTCTACCCTCCTAAGTCGGATTTATGGGATTTAAGCAAATCTGCTGGAATTCCTTGATCTTCCTCCTGTTCCTTACAGCTTGAGTATTACACCGGCCCTGGGTACAATTTCTGTTAACTACCTCTCTTTTTTAGGCTTTCACTGAAGACCTGTTACGGAGGAAGCATTGATATTTCAGCTATTTTTGAGGAATAGTAGTCCTGCCAGTTCTGCATAAGTAGGTTGAATTCCAGAAAGCCAGGAGCATTTGAGAAGATGGGACTCCTTGTTCAGGAGGGTAAATATAGAATAATCTGGAAAAACTAAGACACAAAGATTCTGTAGGGAATCAGAGTCTTATTATTATAGAGCTGTGCTTGTATCAGGGAGAGAGGGTGATTTGTGTTAAGTAGTGGACTTCGGGTTTTTATAAATACCCCAAACTTGCCCAGATGATAAGTTCCAAGACAAAGTTCTACCTTATCTTTAGATATGTTACCTATCTAAACTGCTGTCATTATATTAGTATCATAATGCCACAGAGGAGACAACTGCAAACCCCCCTCTCTCTTTGCACAGTTGGTCATTCCTTCAGAAAACTGAATACCAAACTTAGACTTCTGTTGCTTTTGCTGCACTGGTCTGTGTTTCCTTTAAAATCACTTTTATCTAGAAAAGCCTTGCCAACAAGCAATCTAGTACAGGCTTTTGCTCGAGGTTTTAAACTCCATTGGTACGTGTCCGAGGTTGAATGCAGCTGTTTCTCTCCAGGTCTAAAGGGCAAAATAGGCAAAAGTCTTCTGGGAGTTGTGAAGGGACAGCAGCCACCTCCAGTCTCTTGACTAAGGAGCAGGTTTCTCTCAGTTTTCTCTTCCTGCCTCCAGTGTATCCTTTCCCTGTGTTTGCAATATAGTAACTGGTTTTAAGTTCCAGCACATTCCCATCTTTTTCATTTGGTTTTGTTCTTTTTTGCCAGTGCTGCCTGAGAGTTAGAGCAAGCTGCAGTACCGAAGCTTTTTCCATCCTCTCTTGCCCTGATCATCTGCCTGCCTTGCTAGGAGGATATCGGAGATTTGCTCCTAATTAACTGAGTGTAATTCTTGGCCAAATCCCGTGTCCAGCTTGGTACAAATCCACCCAGGAAAGGGCTCCCTCCTACCACTCGGCAGCTCCTGTAAAAGATGGAGCATGTAGTGGTTATTTCCTTGCATTTGATGAGGGACTTGAGGATGAGGCAACACAAAACTGTCATGTGAAGTGAGTAATGGGCAATAAGTGAGGGGAAGAAGGAAAAAAAAAAACAACAGGCTTTTTGTGTCAAGCCAATGGATTTTTATCAGCCTGTTCCTTGATTTTATGCTGAAGGTGTCTTTGGAAATGCTGCTCAGCAGACTCAGCCAAAAGTGAGCTCATTTCATAAGGTGACCTTCATGTTTTGTACTGCAGAACACCAGGAGTTAATCCCTCCAAAATGGGAAAATAAATATAGGAGATGCCCATTCGACTGAGCTGAGGAGCAGCACAGGGAAGATGTTAAAAAAGATAAAAAATCCCAAGATTTAATAGCTTCAAATTGCCCAATTCCCTGCTTAGATTTAATAATGTATAAAACTTTTGTCGTAGCCTCTAATTCCTATGAAGGAGCAGTAATGTGAAAAGACTAAAAACACCCATAGGTTTGTTGGTAGTGATACAATAACGATCATCCCCCTGGAGAGCATCCTACCCAATGCACTGAAAATAATTTCACAGCCCAAGGTCAAGGGAATGCTTGATGGAGAAGATCCCTGGAGGCTGCAGCCGTGATGATGGCAAGACGCAGGGCTGAAACGCGCCCTGGCGAGGGCTGTGCCCCCTCTGGGTTTTCCATGGGGAGATCTGAAGCCGTTTAATGCCAAATTTTCCGGGTCCCGTTTCCCTGGGTTCAAAATCTGAGGAGGGTTTGACCTCGGGAAGCTGCGCGCAGCTGATGGAGGAGGCAGCGGTGGGGGAAGAGGAGGGGGGTAAAGTCCAGATGCCGTCCCAACAAGTCTAATCTCTGGCAAGCGTGAGCGCACAAGCCGTTTCCTCTCCCGGTCCTGCTGCTGGAGGTTTTGCAGCGAGATCCAGCCCCGGCCGTAGCCGTTGCGCTGCGGGGAGCGGAGGAGGAGGCAGTCCCGGCAGGGGCGGAGAGGAGGAGGCTGGAGCCGGGGAGAAGCACCCACCCGGAGCACGGGCAGAGGGAGTGACAGTGTGGGGTGCGCCCCACCAGCCCTTCCCCTGCCTCCTCCCGGTTTTAAGGGTGCTAGAAAAATTCTGGGGCACGTTCCTCCTCCTTTATTTCTCTCCCCTCCTCCCTTTTCTGAGGAGAAGACTCGAGGAGAAGAGATGAGGAGAGGAAGGAGAAAGTGAAATTCTAGGATGCTGCTGGGACCTTTGATCTCTTCCCTTACATCCCTTTCCCTGCACAGAAATGGAAGAGGCATCCCGCTCCCTCCAGAGCGGAGTGGCTAATGCCCTGCTCCTGCGGAAGCCCAACTGCAGAGCCCGGGGAGGAGGCAGCCGCTGAGCCCAGCAGCTGAATGAGAATGTGATGCTTGAAGAAGCTTCTGCCCACTTTATGCAAGAGGGATGGAGATCCCCAAAGTACTCAGGCTCCTGGTAGAGCTCTCGAGTCTGTTAACCTGTCTCAGATGTGTGGAGGTAAGAAATGGTTTTTCTTCTATCTGCTTGTAAGAAGTCACATGGCTCTTTCAATATCCTCACTGCAAGTGGATCTTGTTATTACTTGACTGTGTTTTCCAAAGCGTCTGGGCAGCTGTGGTCTCTGGGAAGGGCTGGGGGCTTGGGGAGGGATTTATTTCGTTGTGCATATGAAATTCAGAAAAGGAAATAAAGCAGGATGCACAAGGGCTTGCAGATGCTTTGGCTCAGGTTTCCTATGTTTCTCAAGCGCTGCAGTCACCCTGGCAGGAGAGATCCTTTGTTTCTGTTCTTTGCTGATTGACTGATTACTCTTGTTGCTGTTGTGGACAGATGATTTATAGCCACACAGACCTGGGGCGGTGACTGCAGCACAGGCTGTTGGAACTAAAATTTGGTGGTGGTGACGGTCAGTGGTGGGGGATTTTGGAAGCTGCTATAGGAACTGGCAGCAACTAATCTTTCATTAGAAGAGAAGCATATTCCTTGGACTGCAGTTCTTTCATTTATGGTCTGTCTCCAAGAACAGGTTAAGGCTCTCATATCTATCCTCTTACCAGTCCAACCCATCCCTCTGTCAGCTGCAGGCTTACACGTGTGTGCAGGTGCACACTAAAAGGTAGGAGTCAGGGGACTTGGATTATGGCTCGGTCACCTGTTTGGTGCAGTCACAAAGGTGTAGCTTAGCTCACTTTCCTCTCTTTGCAAAGAGGTTTGAGATCCTCAGATAAGTCCTTCAGCATTGTTAGTTCCCAGACCATTACGTGGGCTTCCAACAGCCTGATACGCGCAGATAAATGGATTCTTGGTTGAAAAGGGTTTTTCACTTAAATGCTGTTTTATCTCTGCATCCCCTTGTGCCTACATACCTGATATCTAATCTGCTCTTTCTGAACCATGTCAGGAATTCATCTTCAATGTGCAGTGTCACATTCTGACTTCTGGAGCGTGATGCTGGAGCTTAGCCACGGTTGTCAACCCCTGCTGGACCACACTCATAAGCTTGATTGGAAAATGACATTTAACATGACTAGGTCTCATTCCTGTCAGGTGTCTGTGGGAACTATCCCTGCTTATTCCAGAGGCGAATTTGCTTTAATTCCTAATTTTTCTCTTTCCCATCTCCAGGGAGGGGTGAAGCTGAGAGAAGCAAAACTACTGCATTCTGAAGAAAATCAGAACCATTTCCAATAGCTAGTATTCTTTACATGTACAGCCTCTGCTCTGTGAATTAGAGCTCCTTGTTCTATAAAAGTATTAGAAATGTTAATATAGAAGTATTCAGAAAGGTATTAAACCACAAAGAGCTAGAAGAGGCATGTGCAATTTCTTCTTTTCACTCTGGGTCTGTGAAGATCTTGCACCTGCCTGCACACCGTGTAATGGTGTTGAAGTGGAGATCCCCATCTCTCAGCCAGCAGTCAAGTTATAACCACCAAAAACACTGCCTACAAGAGGAAATGCAGTTTTGCGGCTGGACAGGATGCTAGAATTCTGAGGGCTTTGTGTCATATTTTTTGTTCTTACCTATTTAAACCCATTAATAGTGTTATTAAAGTTTTAGCAAAAAGCTTGTTGAATTTTCTTCTTTAGGTGTTTCCGACTTTGTATACAGATGTTTATTACTATTTTAACAGGGATCCCTGGGGGCATCATCCCATCACATACATCTCTGCTGCTGTGGCCACAGATGGCTTGCCCTATACATGGAGAGAGAAAAGTCATTATTCATTATTTTTATTTCTGGTAACAATGATTTCCTTCTAGTTTTTCTTTCCATAGGCACCTCACTCAGGTTTCCAATTCTATTGGAAGAGAACGAGCAGAACCTTGTAACGTAACTCTTTGATCAAGCGTAAATCTCTGCAGGCCACTAATTATTCATGTTGTTGTTAGTGGGCAGAGCTGTGACTGGATTTGAAGAGGAGCAATGGGGAGAGCGGGGAAGAGGCTGGTTACTAGGGTGTGTTTGCCTAAAGCAGCAAAAGGCCGAGCTGCTTTTAGGACATGCCCATGTTTATTTCATCGGATAATCATCTCTCTGCTTTTGCTCTGTTTCTTTTCCCAGGCTTTCCTGGGATCTCAGCCCAACCAAAACCATTTGCAGAGTGCAGGTAAGAACAAGAAGTTATTAATTCAGTCATCGGGCAGATTCTTTCCTGCAGTGGTGATCTGAGACCATAGGTACGATGAGCCACTGCTACCTGGCGTTCTTCCTTTTTTTCCATCACTTCTTCAGTCTTTTCTCCTGTGTGCCTCAATGTCTGTTTATCTCCTTCCCCAAAATGGCCAGGCTGCTTTCTTTTCTTCATGCCTAATACCCTTGTGGTTCCTCGCTCCTCCCACATGTCCTTTTCCTTTCATCTCTTTCCTTGCCTCAGTCGTTTTTTTTGCACATCCACCTTTTCTCTGCTCTAATAAATGCTGAATTCTCATACACCCCCCAACCCTCAGAGGGTCCCAGCTGATGCAAAGCGTGCGGTGTGTTTTCTGGACACCCATCTGGAACTGCTTCTCATTTTTGCACATTGCAGTTAACCTTCAGCTCTCACTTCCCCTCTCTTGGCTTGGCAGTGGCTGGAAGGCATGAGGCAACGTTTCTTTGTACCCTTGGTGTCTGTCCTCTGTGTCTTTACAGCAGAAGGGTTTTCTGAGAAGTGTTGGCTTCTTTTTGTTTATTCAATGAATAAACAGCCTAAAAGTTTTCCATTTATGAGTTTGCTTTTCCCATGTTACAGACTCTAAAGCCCAACCTCAAACAGAGTCTGGTTCTGGTCTCCCTCTTCCTTAGTTCAGGGTCATGAATGGAGAGTTTTCATATTTTATTAAAGACCATATTAAATTGTTGGGGTCTCTTTACATGAGATATTTCACATGGGCACTGGCCTGGAATGCTGGCACCTGTACATCCCCCCAAAATAGGTTCTCTTTCTCTTCCTATTGGCCAAGTCCATATAAGCCAGGTGATATGGTAATGAGTATAGGGAACATATATACAATTAAATACAATGTCATTTCCCTGTCATTATAGAATGAAATTGTATCTAATTTTAAACTCTTCTCAGTTTCAATCAATTTAGACAGGCAATTAATCTTCTAAAGAGCCTATGATCAAATTTAAGAGAGTGTCTTATTCAGGTGCCAAAGCAGGTGGGGAAGGAAGTGGAGGAGTGTGTGCCAGGCTCCAGAGGTGTAATGCTCCAGAGGAAGTGAACACTTAGAGTGAAATATAAGTGAAATTCCCAGTAATGGGAATCAGTTCAAATTGTCTGTGTTTGGGCCCAGAGTTAATACATTTCCAAGGTCTGGGCAGTTCATGACTTCAGATCAACGTGCGCTTTGGTTGTGTATTAAGAACATTCTTTGAGAAGCTGCCTTGAAAAGTGAGAGAATTAAAAATCAAGCAAGTAGCAATCAAGACTGCAGACACAGGACGTGTTTCAGGAGATGAGCTGCTGTCTCCCACACCGCCTGAGCCTTGCTAGGTGATGTCTTAAGTGATGCTAACACCTCCTTTCCTGTGCCCAGCGTCCAGCGTGTGCGGTGTCGGACCTCTTGGGTATTACAACGGCTCGCTGGCCGTCACTGAGGCTGGGGCAGCATGTCTCAACTGGGCAGAGTTCCCTGATTATGTTCAGCAGTACCCAGACCGTGGTTTGGGGGACCACAACCACTGCAGGAACCCGGATGGGGGAACTACACCCTGGTGCTTCTTCCGGCTCGCGTCGGGGGCCATCGGCTGGGCTAACTGCGACTGTAACCAAGGTAAGGGCTGCTGCGTGTCCCTGCCAGCGCCCAGGCTGCTCTGTCTGGGCGAGCTCAGAGCAGAAATGTGCCCTGCACAGACTCGCAAGCAGCAGGTGAAAGAAGCACAGTACAGTAACTGTCCCAAATTGTCGAAATAATTAGGACTGTGTGGGAGAAGAACGTCTGTATCTAGTAGGGGGTGGATTTAAGCTGCTCTAGTCATAATGCTTTGTGTAGATGTTTTCATTCCCATACAAGGAGACTTCTTTTTTTTCTTTTTTTTCTGTTAACTTACGCCACTTTGAAAGCAGTTTAAGCTATGTGGAAAACAACCCACTCCTGCTCCTTAAGTGTCTGTATCAGAGCTCTCCTCATGTAGTTAAAGCAGTTCAAATATAACAAGGAAAAGTGGAAAAGTCTCCTGTGGTTAGGTTTATAAATCTTCTGTGGCAAGATAGGTTGTAGGCTTACTTTGAAATTCCTCGCAGTGCCAACACAAGGACTGCTGCTTGTGTTGAAGCATGAGAGGGAACTGAGCTCTCTCAGTACCCTGACTCCAATGCAGCACTCTTGAAAATATACTGTCTGTCATCCTGTTTTTTGACCTTCCCTTTCCCTGCATTTTGCAAAGCAGATAGCAGATAAAGCATTAGTTTAATAAATGAAACGACAAAGTCTTTTGCCTTGTCAGTGGAAGCAATTTCAAAGACAGCTTTATTAAAGGGAAGGATACAACAAGTGTAGTTGAGCTCTGTGCCGGCTACAGACAGAGGTGTACCCCTCTCCCAGCACATAACTAAGTGAGGAAATGTGCTTTTAAGCAGTGGTAGATATTTGTAGTGCAGTGGTAATTGAAGGGGCATTTCCATTGGCACTTGCTTTTCTTAGAGAAATTGAATACCTGCTGTAGGTGTGGTGATTGGTGGCAAATAAATCAGTGTAGCGCCATAGAAACCAGAGATTTCTGCCATTTCTGTACACCTTTTCAAGGGGCCATGTAAAATCACCCCGGTTTCACAAGAGAAAAATCCTGGAGCTGTGGCAGTTTCCTGCCAGTACTACCATGGGTTTGAAATGGACATAGCACCAGCAGCCATTGCTGGAACTGCCAAGGTGCCGCATCCCGCACTCCTTCATGCAAGTCACTTTGGTGACAGCACCAGCAAAACAGGGATGAGAAAAGCCAAGTGCAGTTTATGTCCAAGACTTGCTGGTCTGAAACCTCCATCAGAAGACAGCAGCTTTGTTGGTTCTTTTTCCCTTCTCTTTTGGAAGGTGCTCTGCGGTTGGCTGAAGATAGTAGTGTGGAGCTGTACTTCAATGGACTCTGGGGCACCATCTGTGCTGACCACTGGACTGACTGGGATGCCAGTGTTGTCTGCAGGCAACTAAGTCTAAGGTGGGAACCTCAGTCTGGTTGTGAGAGTTACATGCTCAAGTGGCCTTGGAAAGAGCAGCCTCTCTGGTTACAGTTGCTCTGGAGAGGAGTTTGTTTTGTGGGCTCGTTTCCCACTTACCAGGGTCCTTTCCTAGTGTTTGCTTTCCATGGCTCTGCCAAACACCAACCAGCATTTGCAAGAACTCTTTAAAGCAATAATTTCTGCTTAGTGCTCCAGGATGTGGCAAGTGAGCTGTGAGATCATATCCACTTTTTAGTATTACCGGGCGGAGCTTGTGTGGTAAATTTTCTATTTCAAATTTTGACTGTGAACCCTCTTTGGGAATTCAGACTTCCAAACAGGAAGGAGGTAAGGCCCACAGAGAAGGCAGAAGGTGATTCAGATGTTTGAATCTGTTGATGGGTTTGTTCATCACTCTCAAAGGAGGGTGTCATTTCTGACCAGACCAACCCCTCTGTAGAAAGCAGGAAGATGAAATGGGTGGGATGGTGGGAAGGGCTTTGCGCTTGCTTGTCCTTGCTCATTAGACTGTAAATAGCCACCCCTTTGTGCACTCCAAATCAACTGATCTCACTGGGATGTGAAATGCCACAACTGCACTGGAGAGTCACAAGAACTGAAGGGAACTTGTAAATTGAGCAGAAATACGACGTTTTGTTGCTCTTGTTCCTTCCTCTATACCAGTGAGATTGGCACAGCTGGGAAGAAGAGTCATCCCGGACTGTGGCCCGTTCCCCTCCACCTGCAGTCAGCAAACTGCCACGGGGACGAGAAAGCCCTGCTGCAGTGTGGCTACCGGGAAGCCGTGTCAGGAGCTTGTAACCAGGGGAGTGCCACGGTCACATGTGTCCCTCCAGAAGGTAAATCTCCAGGGGAGGTTCGCTCCCTGTTTCTTGTGTCAGTGTTGCTGATAAGATGTAAAATCTAAGGCCGTGAAGTTGTGGAGAAACAATCAATCACTAGAGCATGTTCTTTGTCCACCTGCTATACAGGTGGTTATCTTGCTTCCAGTGGAAAATTTCCATCCTTTCCCAATCCCAAATACAGGGAGTGGGCATACTTCTATGATCACTGAAAGATGGTTGTTGCTTATGTCCACATCCCCTTCTTATCAAACCAGGTTTTTGTCTGCAGGCAGCAAAGTCCTAGTCACTGTAGCAGCCTGTTATAGAGCCTGCCCTGGACCAGCAGCACCCATACTGTGGGCTGTCATCACAGATGCTTTTGGGTGTTGTTAGTGGGGAGGATGTGGGACAAGCATCCCAAGACCTCCTCTGGCTGCTGAACGGTTCTACACCCTGAACTGCTGGATGTGCTTTGTCTCTGTCTTGTTCTGTTGTGCTCTCTTTCCCTTTTGTGAAGCACAGGTGTAGGTGCCCCCCTGCGTTTAGTTGGGGGAAAGGAGAGCTTTGAAGGGCGAGTGGAAGTTTACCACGATGGCAAGTGGGGTACCATCTGTGATGACCAGTGGGACGACCGGGATGCTGAAGTAGTTTGTAGGCAGCTGGGACTCAGGTAATTTCCCTGCTGTATGTCCTGGGGTGGTAACAGAGGTAGGCAGAATGGAGAATGTGAGAGTGTGTCCTTTCACTGTAGGACTAGCCCTTTCTATGGGGAAGTATACAGAAACCCTGGGAAAGATAATTCTGGACTGATTATCCTCTAAAAGGATTTTGTACTAATTCCTGTCTGTTTTATGGGTTTGTGCTGTGGAGAAAAAAAAAAAAAAAGTTAGTGCATCCCTATCTGAGATGTATTTGTGTTTATATTATTTTTGCACTCAAAATTTTTGGCCTAGTGATACCTTGTCATGGTGATTTGGCTGAGTTTAAACACAACCAGTTTCACTGACTGCCCTTACCCTCTTCAGACAGGAAAGCAAGAGAGAGCACCTCGTTCTCCTCGATACCATTCAGCACTTAACATGGGAGCTGTTGTGTACTGAGCATTCTTGAAATTCACATCAGTACGGAATTGTTTAAAGTAGCTGATTCCATTTTGAGATTCCTCAAACTTCAGAAGTTTTGCTTGTTGCTGAGATGGAAACAACATTGTCCTCAGAACTCCCCAGGTGTCTGAACTGATCATGTCCTGGGTACATTCTTGTTATCTGTTGGAAGGTCTCATTACAAAACTTTCCAAGAAGGTAATTCAGTTACCAGTCAGTAACACTGCTGTGCCAGAAATACAGATTATCTATGGGAGGACGCTGGCCTAGCGTAGTAGAGTCCCTGTGCAAGGCAGACTCTGAGCACACAAGACTGTGACCTTCCTTGCTGTGAGCTAACGTGTCTGTACCTGTTGCAGTGGGAACCCAAAAGCCTTGTCATGGGCTCACTACGGGCAGGGATCTGGCCCAATCCTGCTGGATGAAGTGGAATGCTCTGGCAATGAACTCTCGCTTGACCAGTGCAAGAAGAGTGACTGGGGACAGCAGAACTGTGACCACATTGAAGATGCTGGGGTCTCCTGTGACCCTTTCACAGGTACAGATCTACAGCTGTACACCAGTCAGATGTGCTCTGACTCCCCATATCACGCAGCTTCCTCAGCTGGTAGCTCCTCTGCCTCAGGATCCCACTGGGCTCCGCTGTATGGCTCCCACAAGGGCTGCCAGAGCTGGAGGCAGAGAGCAAGCAGCGGGTGGGAATGGATCAGACTCAGGCTTGGTGGTGTTCCCATTGCCTTCCACAGCTGACATGGAAAGGCTGAGGTGAATCCTCCCCTAATAAATGGAGATGTTTGGGTTTTGAGTACCCACAGAGATCTGTGTCTTCAGTTTCTTTCACTCGTGGGCTGTACAGAGACTTCAGCAGTGGGGCAAGGAATGTTTCTTTTCACCCCTGCCGAGTGCTGACCTTTTCTTCTCCCATCACTTGCAGAGGGCACTGTCAGGCTGGCTGGTGGCCGCAGCCCCAGAGAAGGCAGGGTAGAAGTTTATTACAATGGAGACTGGGGCACCGTATGCGATGACGGCTGGACAGACCTCGGTGCCCAGGTGGTCTGCAGGCAGCTGGGCTTCAGGTAGGAGGGAGAGAGTGTGTAGTGTCTGTGCTTCCTAATTTCAGGGATTAGATTCCATCCTCTTTCACTGGGATAGGCTGGACCTTACTTCCTTCAATGCTGTCTTTGTTAGGAGGATTATTACCATTATACAACTTCCATTCAGGAAAGATTCATAGGTATCCACACCCTTTCCCAGAAAAAAAATAATACTGTGTCTTGCCTCAGCCTGTTTTGAGAGCAGGTAACATGCTTGATACTGTCTTTATGAACCCTTCACCAAAGTCAGAAAGTTCTCTCAATACACCTTAAATTTCCAGGTGTATCAGCTCAGCACTGCCACCCACCCTGCTCTGTCAGCTAAACACATCACCTGCTTCACTGAACAAAAACTGTTGGAGTAAAAAATAGTTGTATTAGGGTTTTTCATAATGCTTTTCTTTCAGCCCATTGCTGAGCTTTTGTCCCCCCAGGTATGGTTTTGGGGAAGACTTAAAATAAGGACTTTTTTTTGTGGCTTTCTTAGTATGATTTAGGGTATCTTTGTAAAATTTCAGCTTTATAGACTGAAGAAAAGACTAAAGTAAGTTCTTCCCTTGGAGTTCAGCTGCATAGTGTGCTCTCTTGTGCTAGAAGTTTTCAGCTTCCTGCATTTCAGATCCAGGTAATCACTTCCTCTAGAAGGAAGTGGAATTAATTAAAAGCTGGTATTTTTGATGCCTCCCCAAATTGATGTACCTGGTGTCACCTCAGCAAAACAGCCCCTGTGGTATTGCTGGCCCTCTGTGCTACTCTGACTGTGCCTCTGCCCAGACACTGTAAAACGGACTGGTCTGAGAAGACCTCCCTGAAAACTGAAGCTGGTGAGATGTGCAAGCTTCTTGGCTTCCATCCTTTGTGTCACTGAGTGGTTTAGGTCAGGAGGTAACCGGTGTCACAGCTGAGCTCTGCAAGGGGGTTTCCCTTTGGGTCTGAGCTTGAGTCCCTCTGCAGGATTAATGAGTTTTAATTAATCTGATGTTATGTTGTTATGTTCTGTTTCCTTCCTCTAGTGGTCCTGCTACCCTGGCCTCTGAAGGGGACTATGCTGCTGGCCAAGGATTTATCTTACTGGATGACGTGGCTTGTGTGGGGACAGAGCTGTCCCTCCTGGACTGTCCCCACAGCAACTGGGGGCAGCATGACTGCTCACATGCTGAGGACGTGGGAGTCCGCTGTTCCCCCGAGGGCAACACAGTCATGGACGGCAGCCTGGGTAACTCGCCTTGACTCTTGTCCGGATGGTGGGGGAGTGTCACCTGCTGGCCTGGTCCTTTGGAAGCTCTAGCAGATGTGGGAATTTTCTGTGTTCTCAGTGAGGGGGCTGCTTTTGGAGGAGGACTCTTAGGAAGGAGGTCTGGCCTTGGGGCATAGCCAAGAGCTGTGGTTTCACCAGACGTGTGACCAGAGCAGAGGAACTGAAACTGGAGAGAATTGTGTTGGCAGCCTCTAAGATGAACCTGAGGGGCTGAGGAAACTTGCTTGTTTCTGAGATACCTCAGCCCCACGTCTGTGGGAACACAGGACCCCTTTAACTAGACCCTTTAGGAAACTGGTGTAGTCACGTTAACGTCACACCTTGCCAAGACAGGAGGACTTCAGATGTGAGGGGCTGTTGTGTAGAAATTAGCACTCTGTTGTGTGGATGGCACACGTGTAGTTAAAATTGTGAGTGTATTTCAAGTTAGTGTAATTTCCTTTTTTTTTCTATAAGGCCTGATACTCTCCCTTTTCCTATTAGAGGAGACTTTTCAATTTGTCAGATATTTTTAAATTGAAACAGACAGCATCCAACGTTTTTGTTTTTCCTGGACGTAGAATTTCTCTCTTGCCTAGAATAATATAATAGTTTTATAATTTAATGGATTTATTTCCAAGGCATGTTTAAGCTTGTCCACTCTTGGCTCAGGAGTTAATAACTTTCCTTCTGTTCTTGTTCTCCACTTTACTCAGCTTTCAGAATATGATCTACTAATTATTTCTGATATGTATTAAATTAATATGTATCTAGTCTTCTGATTCAGCACAGAGGTGAAATGAGGGACATAGTCTTCATATAGAGAAACACTTTTTTCTTTTTCTATTTTTTTCAAGCTTGCTGATGTCTGAGATTAATCTTTTCCTATGGAGCCCAGGTTCTGGGCACCTCACACTCTCTGGTGTTTTTGCTTGCAGCGACCCATGTGTTTTCTGCTGCAGGGCCTCCTGTGCGGCTGGTGGATGGAGAAAGCACCAAGGAGGGACGGGTTGAGGTGTTCCTGAATGGGCAGTGGGGCAGCGTCTGTGACGAGGGCTGGACAGACCAAGATGCTGCAGTAGTTTGCAGGCAACTGGGATTCAGGTACGAGTTCAGGATTCTGGTATGTGCATCTTATAGATAGCAGCTCTCAGGGGGATTGCTTCTTTCTGGGCCTGGGGGCTTCATTTCATAGTTTTGGCACATCTGCATATGCTTGAGAGAGTAGGGTCCTGTTCTCAGAGTGCCTTCAGCAAGTGCTGTGCCGCTGTCTGTGTGCGGAGTGACACAAAAATATTATTTCTCTTAAAATCTGCTGGTGCATGAGGTTCACTTGCCTTGTGCTTATCACAGATTAGCCACCCTCTCTCTCATTGCAGAGGTACAGCAAAAGCCAGGGCAATGGCTTATTTTGGTGAAGGCCACGGGCCCATCCATCTGGACAGCGTAGAGTGCAGTGGCACGGAGCACACCCTGGGGCAGTGTGTCAGGCCTGACACCGGGATTCACAGCTGCTGGCACAGTGAGGATGCTGGTGTGATCTGTGACTATGTGGAAGAGAAGGTCCAAGACATCAAAGCAGGTGATGTGCCCATTTCTTCTAAGCAAAAATCTGGGGCTCAGGCGGTAGTATCTCTGCGTGCTTTTATGCTTTTCTTCTGTAGTTCTTCTCTTCTTTGGCTGAAACCTACAAAATAAGCATGTCCTGTCTTGCACCTCCTACTTTTTCCTTGTTTTCATTGTCGCTTCTTAGGAGCGCAGGGTGCTCCCAAATGAGGAGCTCCACCCATGTCAGGCCTTTGAGCTTGCAGAACTTCCCCGCAGCCAACTTACAGTACCCTTCCTTACAGCCATAGCCACAAGTGACATTTTGGGATTTAGAGCAATGAGGAAATAGCTGTAGAGGTCCCATTCCTGGCATAAGACTCAGATACTGGAAGTAGGCACCTCCCTCGGAACTGAGGAAACCTGTGGGATCAAATCTACGAATTCCACATGCACAACACAGTGCAGTCAGCTACCGTGAGGATTAATGCCCTCAGGGAAGGGGAATGGTGTTTGGCTCCGTGGCAGCAACTCATTGTACTTAAGCTGAAGATTTCTAACCCAACTGCTCTACCTTTGCTGTGCAGGTCCAGCATCTGGTATGTGCGGGATGCGCCTGCTTCACCGTCGCAAGAAAAGAATCATAGGTGGAAACAAGTCTCTCAGGTACTACCCTGTACTTGCCAGGAAAGCCAGAACTGGTTCCAGCTTTCCTACAGGCTCTGAATACATTCAGATGTTTTTACCGGGTGATTTTTGAACTTGATTTGGACCAGTGGGAGAATGCACACCAGCTGAGGCAAGAGGGGATGAGAAAAGGGAACAGCTCCTCTGTGTGTGATGCCTGTTATTCCCTTGTTTCTTTTTCAGAGGAGGTTGGCCATGGCAGGCCTCACTACGGTTGAAGGGTTTTCGTCGAGATACTCGTCTGCTGTGCGGGGCAACGCTGATCAGCAGCTGCTGGGTAGTGACTGCTGCCCACTGCTTCAAAAGGTGCGTTGGTGAGCAGAAGGCCCTGAGGGATACTCAAAGATGAGCAGATAACCTCATGCAAGGCTATCTTCCCAGCCCGGTGGAACCACATGAGCAAAGTTTCTAAAACAAGACCTTCAAGTTATGATGTGTGTGATCTTGGCACACTTCTAGGGATGATTCAATGTAGGTTTGCTTTATCCTTCACTGGTTACACCTGCCCTCTTAACTTTGAGGCTTTGCAACTTCAAGGGAACAAGCATTTTGCTGTTCTGCAGTGCTTTAAGGAACCGTGAACTCAAGGTCACACACCTTGCAGATGTTGTAGCCCTTTTTATAGGGGAAAAAGAAAAAAGTCTTGTGCACTCACCCCAACAGCTGGCATTATCACATCTGCTAAAGAGGTCCCACAGTCCTGTAGCTGGCACTTCTTTTATCAGTGTGTCAGGGTATGGTTCAGTCTCGCCGCAACTGGAATTTGTGTGAGGCCGTTTCTCTCCCAGTAGAATTATCAAGACCTTGAGTGTCTTTTTCTCCAGGTTCGGTGTTGATGTGCGGCGGTACCTGCTGCGGGTGGGTGATTACCACACGGGCGTGAAGGATGAGTTTGAGAGGGAGCTGCCCGTGGAGCGGATCGTCCTCCACAGGAACTACTGGGCCGGCAGCAATGATAATGACATTGCCCTGCTCCGGATGCGGGGCAGAGAGGGGCACTGTCTCTCCTTCAATCACCACGTTCTGCCTGTCTGCCTGCCTGACAGGAAAGAGAAGTCTGACATCAACAGGCAGGCTTGCATCATCTCTGGCTGGGGAGACACAGGTGAGTGATGGGGCTCTGAGGAGGAAAAAAAGTGGGGAAGTCTGGGTTCAGGAGCCTACATGGGCCATTAATTTATATCTGCACAGCTCAAGGCCATGTTCTCACTGCTCCTATCGCCTGTGCCAGCACGTGGTGCCAAGGAGCGGAGGGGTGTGGTGATTTTTGTGCCATTGTGTTTTCTTGAGCTTGCCCATGATGGAAGTTTTGGTTGTCATAGCATCCTTCTGAAGCTGTTGGAGAGAGCAATGCTGCCATGTGGCCACACTTCTGCTTCTTCCCCTTTTTAGACACGTTTTCCCACAGCAGACCTCTTAGGCAGCAGAGCTGGGGTGTAAAGCATGTGGGAGGCCCCTGTGTTTTCATCACCTCCTGCCTTCATGATACTGTAGTAGTGAAGTGGGGGCTCATAGGTGGAAGGAATCTCTCTCAATTCTCGAAGGAACCTTGCTCAGTCTCCCTGGGTATTGCTGTAGAGACAGTTCGGCTCGGAGGCTCATTTCTGCACTAGGTTCAAAACAGCCTGTACCTGTCCTCTTGCAGCACATTGCTATGGAGCTTCCTAGAGGAAGAGGAGCAGGGAACATTCTAGAAAGTATTAATTATTAAATACTTAACACTCTCAAGGTGATGTTTTAAAATGTTGGGCTCAGTGGGGTCCTGACATGCATGCATTAGTGAAGTCTGGAGAATTTTGAACTCTGAACAACGCTTTATTACCAGCTGTCCAGTCAGTCCTCCCCCATTTGGGGCTCAGAGATGCAACACAAGGCTCGGGGCACCTTTCTGGGGCTGCTGTGACTGGAGCAAAGCCAGATGTTGAGAAAGACTCTCTGCCAAAAGGCAAATAGCCCCAGGAGCTTGTCGGTTGATTTTGGACTTATCTCTCCTTCCCAGCTGTTACCCCAAGTGTTTCACTGCAAATATACATTTGTCTTTGGAGTGAGTTGCACCAGGTGCACGTGTCACTTGGGGGTGTCTGGGGAGGATCAAGGAGAAACTTGGCCACGTAACTCCCTTAAGTTGTACTGGGACTCAATGTCTAGAATCCCTTCCACACACAAAAGCTGGCTTTCCTAATGAGAGGAGCAGTTACCTGCTACCTTGTGAATTTACCATAAATCTTGGGCGCAGAAAGGTCACGCTCTAATATAGCATGGGAACCTTATGTTCTGCCTAAGTCCAGAGTAATAAAGAGGTTTGAGTGAAAAGAGACAAATCTGGCCAAAATGAAGTGAGGTCCCTTTGAATGAATAGTATTTGGACATCTCTGAAACATCTTCCAAAACTTCTCTGGGGGTTGAGCACTTCACAAATAGTACTGCGTTTATTCTCTTGAGAAAACACTGATCATGTTTTACAGAGGAGGAGATGGAGGCTCAGAGAGGTGAAATAAATTGAATGAGGTTTGTTACTTGTTGGCAGAACCAGGAGTAAGACTCATCCTTTGATGTCACCTTTTTCTCCAACCTCTTCCCCATTTCTTTGATCTTACAGCTCTTTTTTGTGGTCTGGCTTGGTAGTACTGTTTTCTGGTGGTTCAGGCATGCTGAGCTTGGCCTTTTTCTGTGCCGCAGCCTTGACGTTAACTGTACAAACATGTGGTTTTGTGTGGAGCACCATTGCTCTAGGTCACTGCTGTTGTCCATAGGTGAATTGGTCTGGCTGGTCTCTTCTCTTCCAGGGAAGTCCTATTCAAGAACCCTGCTGCAGGGGGTGGTGCCTCTTCTTCCACGGGAAGACTGCGAGGCCCGTTACGGGCAGAAGTTCACTAACCGCATGATTTGTGCCGGGAATCTCTCCGAAGAGAAACGGGTGGACAGCTGCCAAGGTGACAGCGGAGGGCCACTCATGTGTCAGAGGTCAAACGGGCGGTGGATCATTTTGGGGATCACTTCCTGGGGTTATGGCTGTGGTCGGAAGGACTCCCCAGGTGTGTACACAAAGGTCAGCAAATACGTACCCTGGATCAAGAAAGTGACCAAGCTAAAATGAAAACGTCTGAGCTCTAGGAACTTCAACGTATGGTCCTTTTGCCCTGCAGCAGCAGAAAAGGCTGTGGCTTCTGGCCTGTGACTGACTGACAGAGATTTATTTTGTCATTAGACACTGGGAAAAGACTTTAATGTAGAACTGGGAGAAAAACTTTCTGATTCTTTCAAGAATGGCTGATTCTTTAAAGTCTTTGGTTTCACTTTAGTCCATAATCTCTGAGCAGAGAAAGCAGGTGCACACTGGTAAGAATGGTAAGTCTATGTTGGTCAGACTATCTGAGTCCTGTAACGCAATCACACTTGTTCCTTCACCCTGGCATTCAGAAATTACCGGTAAAGGTGGAGAAATACCTGCCTCTGTGAATCTGCTCCCGTTTCTGTACGTTTGCATACTTGGAAAAATGCTGCAAGGAGAGGTGAGATGCTCAGAAGGTGGCACCAGGCTCTGGCATAGTGGAAATCTTCAGATATTTTTTCATAGCAGCTACGTTCAATTCAGGGAATCAGAAGATTTGATCTCAGCTGAGGAAAAGGCCAAGAGTTGGGGTTTTTTACCTTCCCTGTTATGTCTTTAGGGGGAACGTTCTCTCTTCTGAATAGTAGGTCTGCTCCCGTATCACCCCTTTAAAGTGTCTGTCCCTGCTAAGAGATGCTTGTTCCTCCTGCTGTAATTCTGTATCACACATTTCCAGCTGCCAGGTGCTATGGTTTTATTGCTGCTTTCTCAATATAGTGGTTCTTTTGTGTTTGGTTTTTGTTTGGTTTTTTTTCTTCCTCAAAGCAGCATCTCCTAGAATCAGTTGTTGGTGTGAGAGTAAATCTTCATTTTTAAAAGACAATAGCTTTCCTGCCCTTGTGATTATGAAGAAGAACTTAAAAATGTGACCTCAAATGGCTAAACAGACATGTTATTTTTCTTTCAATCCAAATGTACTGTTAAACACTCAGGTGTTGAGTCACGATTTAACAGCGCTGTGGGGGCTTCCTCTTGGTACCTCACTCACCGTAGCTATTGGCTGCCCTTTATTTGTGATGTTAGTCTTTAATATCTCTGTGTTCACAGTTCTCCCATGAAACATGGAAAAACTCCTGGGACATAGATACACAACAAACACAGGGAGTGAGTAATTTTCTTGAGGTGTAACACAGTAAGTGCACTACAAAGCAGCTTTCCCAAAGCATGTCCTATTCTTGTAACCTCTCCTCATTATTGAGTACTTCGATTTCTTCCTTCCATCCAAACAATGAGTAGAGTTTCCTCTTAAGCCTTAATCACTTTTGTAATTTAATTTATTATTCTTGAGTAGATAGAAAAATGTAAAAATAGACATGAGGGCTAAGTGCACTAATGGTTTGCAGTGCATAGTTTCTTCTCACTGTGTATAGACAAACCAGAGAGAAGACAGATCTGCTCAGGGGCAGTAAACTTTGATGTACAAGCAAAGACCCAAACGTGGAGCAATAAGAGTGGGGCACATGGAACTTGTGCCAGGTGTGCGTGTTTGGGGTTCACTCAGGTGCTGTGGGGTAGGCAACGACTGGGTGAGGCACTGGGCTGCTGTCTGGAAGGTCTGAGCTGAAGGCACCGTGGGGTTCGGTACCTCGATATCACCAAGGCAGGGACAGAGCACAGCCTGTGGTTAGTGATGTCATATCCCAGGGCACATGGTGACAGAGTCTTAGAAATTGCCTTGCAGTCAACAAGCAGTGATTGCTTAAAGCTTCATTTGCCTTCTGTAAAAGAGCTTATAGAAGGTGCTGACCTGGCGAGGTGGCTGATTTGTGTGTGTGAATGCTAAAGAAAACAGTTCCATTTACCCTCTCCAGGGACTGTAGGGCAGTTGGGTTACCAATACTGCAACAGAAACTTTATTTTAAAAAAGAATTGTAAGAATCCTGAAAACATGCGGTGTTAGAACCCCTGCAAAGCGGCCTTTGAGACAGGTCTGGTCTGTTCGTGCCTCTCCTGGAGGGGCTGCAGTGCTGCCTGTGCTGACAACTGGGTTTGAAGTGCCAGGCTGGATCCTGTGCCTGGCTCCACGCTGGCTGTGCTGTCCTGCAGCTGCTGGCAGGGAGTCACAAGCTGAGACACAAGCTGCAGACTGCTCCTTATCTCCCAGGAATTAAAATGACAGGAGGACACAGGACAATTAAGTTACAGACCTTTGGTCTTGCGGGGGATTAAATGCCAAGTTTCACACCAGCAGCAACAGTACCTGTCTGGGAAACGTGGAGGGATTTGGCTTTTCCTTTCAGCCTCTCTTGAGCCAACATGCTACAGCAGCTCAAATGGAGTTTCTGTGCCTTGGGTGCTGTCACATCTCTACTACTTTAATCTGGTTTGATCTTTCAGCTTATACCCGTAGGCAACAGGCAAAGAAACACCCGAAGGATTGAAACCAGGAGGCTATTTCCCTAAGCTTACTTAACTGGTTGCCATTCAGGGGTTAGAATAAATTACCATGTAACATGAGTGAGACACAGATCTGTCATTGTCTTCTGAAATTCCAATGTTCTAGGTCAAAATATTCCTTTCTCCTAGCTCTTGTCACCAGGAAGACTGTGAGAATCCTTGTAAGTAACATGCCTGAAGTCCTGCATGAGCCATTAGGAGGGAAGGATGTATCTGATCTCCTTTGCCTACTTTTACACCTTACTGCTTGTGTTACACCTCAGAAGCCTGGCCATACTCTTCTCAGTCATCCTCACCTGTTCAGAGCACCACTATTGTACTGTACTGTTTAAACTGGGACTGTGGCCCAAACCAGACTCGAGTGCTTTGCTCCTGAAGCTTGCTGGAACTGCCTGCTTGGATGAGCATCACTCAGCTGCTCTAGGACTGTATTTTGTACCCACTGTCGGCCAGCAGCAGGTGTTTGGAAGGATAGTACATGTGAATTTGTGCTGAACAAGTTTTAACAGCCTTTTCTTTGGGGGAATTTTATTCTTGGCCCATTTAAATGAGTTACTTGCATTACGATTATTATAATTAAAAATAGAAGTACAAGTACTCAGTCCTCTAAGGGGTTGTACAAACACTATGCACTATCCTTTTGTGATTCTTTTTATTCTAAAGCATAAGAGTTTATATCCCTAACTTTTAAAAAACTATTTAATGTAACCAACCTTCATCTTCCATATAAATGTTTAATCCCATATTTAATCCAAGTAAGCTTTCAGGCTCAGTATTTTCTGGCAATGAGAACCAGTATAATTTTATTCTCCATAGCACATCATTTCTTTTTATAGTTCTTGAATTAATTGCCTTTTGTCTTCATTTAATCCCATCTGTCCATGTGTTCTCAGCTATGAGAGGAAATAAGGGTCCATCATCCATTACTCTAGAGACAGTCCCTTTTCTAAAACTGTGGCTTCTCTGTCTTTCTTCAACCCAAATGGCCTTGGTATCTGGTAACACACTGACTCCCTCTCCGTGTCTTCTCCTTTTGCTGGATCTTTAAGCTTTGGTACCCAGAAGTGAATGCAGTTTGCCAGGGAAGGCTGTGCCATCTGCTGATTGTTTTCAGTACGATTTTCTATCGTAGGCAATGCTGTAAGTGTTTTTCAGTGCTGTGTGTGTACTATGTATGTATGTATACTGGAGCTAGCAGTGCGGCACATACTGGTGGTGTGGGAAAGGGAACATCACTGTCACTGGCTGGGAGCACTGGCAGGAGTAGAACCTTGGCTGTGGTAAGGTTTAAGGAGTAGTTATTAGTGCTCCAGGTATCCCTCTTTGAGGGAATACCCCAGTGCTCTGCAAAGGCTGACCCAGTGCCAGTGTCTTCCTGACCTGCAGTGCCCCTGTCTTCACACCAGTCCAGGCTTTGGCCTGTTGAAGCTGGATTAAAGATTTCTCCCTTTCCTGTAGCTGAACACTGTTCTGATGATTTCTATGAATTTTATTCTATGCTGTAATTAACCAGGCAGCTGTTTAGTAACCTGGGCAGGATGTTCATTATCCTTGCAAGCCTTGTACCCTTGTAGCAGAGAATCACACATCAGTTCCTGAAAGGTATTAGCAGAGGTACTGGTGAGGAACTAGGAACATGCATATTTGCAACCTCAGGGGTAAGAGGTGTGCCTGCTTTTTTCCTGTCTTCCTTCCTTTCTGAACCCAATATCCTGAAGTCTCTTCACAAAAAAAAAAGCTGCCGTGATCTACCAACCACTTGAAGACAGATTTTTATGTGTATATTCAGCAATCAGCCTTGGAGAGATGAACTGCACGCTGGTATTTAACACCATCTTGATAGACTCACTGGGAGATTCTTGCAGCTGGAGGGAACAGAACGGCCCTTGTAGGTAACCAGCTTGGGACCAGCTCCTTGTGGAACGAGGCACTGTGACCCGGACCAACGCACGTCTCATGGGCTATGTTTTTATGTGTTAAAAAACTATTTAACTCCCCATCTCAAGGAGAAACATTCTCTTGTGCAGTAGCCCGCTCAAGTCCTATTAAAATCCCTTTCTACAAACCAGAGGCCAAGCACCTCTAAAATCAGCCAAGTGCCAAAACTGTCGTGTCCCCTGGATCAACACCAATGGCTCACAAGGTATGCTAATAAATGGATTATACTGTGACTATGTGGGGCTCTGTCTTATTTCTAATAAAGGAACCTGTTGCAAGGGCAGGTTTTTGGATTTTTTTTGCAGCACTGAGTTAAGCTAATTAAATTTCTGTATTAATGTTATTTTTAGAGCAGCTTTAACATGCTAAAGCATGTTACAATGACAGCATTTTCATAGCTACCTTTACAATGAAACGCAGTGGTTCTTCAAACACCACGTTTTGTGGCTATTTGGAACACGTGCAGATCGGTGGCAGGTCAACTCATTACACTTAAAACTTAACAGGATTTGATATATTAGGCTGAGAGAGTTGGGGTTGTTCAGCCTGGAGAACAGAAGGCTCCGGGGAGACGTTATAGAAGTCTTTCAGTACCTAAAGGAGCTACAGGAAAGATGGGGGGACATGACTCTTCATCATGCAGTGGAGCCACAGGACAAGGGGGAACAGTTTTAAACTGAAAGAGGGGAGATTTATATTAGATATCAAGAAGAAATTATTTCCTGTGTGGGTGGTGAGGCACTGGAATGGATTGTCCCAAGAAGCTGTGGCAGCTCCAGCCCTGGAGGTGTTCAAGACTGGATGGGGCTTTGAGCAACCTGGTCTAGAGTGAGGTGTCCCTGGCCATGGTGTGGGGGTTGGAACTGAATGATCTTCAAGGTCCCTTCCAACCTGAACCATTTTATGATTCTATGATAATTCCTCAAATTAAAGGTATGCAAAGAGTTCTTTTGGGCAGCTTCATAATTTGCTGTTACAGTTGATCTTTCTGTACTACCTTTGAACAAACTTGTTCAGCGTGATTTAGTCTCAGTCTAAAATTCATGCCTCACCACTCTACGAATTACAGCCAACCTCTGGAAAAGTAGAAGTGGGAGGATTGAAATGCAGTTTGAATGAGACATCGATGCAAGAATACCCTTCTCCCCCCTTTCCCTCCCCCTGAAATCTGCATTGCTGTATTAAAAAGTCTGTTTTGAAAACAGTTCAGCTCCTTGCAGGGTCACTGCTACGGCACTGACTTGCCCAGGTCATTAGTGTTAGGCTGGGGCTTGGTGTAGCTGATCCCTGCAGACTCCAAATATAAGTTTGTAAGTTTATAAGTAAAAGTATGCGTGTGTGCTGGCTCCAGCTTGTTGCAGGGGACTGACACGCACCCGCTGAAGAGAGAGCTGCTTGTGGTTAACACCTCCCTCGTTTCAGGCCTGCCTTTGGGGTTTTCTACACCTGCCTACGTTTCCCCTCCTGCCTGTGCAAAACCGAGAGCTCGTGGCTGAGGTTTTGTGAGGCTGGTCGGCTTGTGTATCAATGGGGGGGAGCAGAGGGCAGGCATTTCAGGTGGCCTTTCATGTGTCAGCTGGCAGCGTTACACCAACTGGGTTCTGCCACCCTCTTCTGTAGTCACTGCCTGGGAAAGAAAGTCTAAACTGTGGTTGAGGTTACAGGCCTGTGAAGCCTCCTGTTGCCTTATTAAAGTGCTTGACTGCTGCCTTCATGTGGGGAAAAGCTTGGGAGGAGTGTGTGGTGTGAGCTTACTCGTTTCAGATTGCCAGCTGCAGGGTAGCTGGCTTTGGAGTTTGAAACGGAGACAGGAATCAGGAGGAAACTGGGCTTTATTTACTTCATGTGGTTTTATCACTAAGGATGGTTACCACATTCACTGGGAGAGGCAGGTGGGCATCCAAGTTATCATCGCTGACATTAAAAAAACCAACTTACTGGCATGTCTAGAGGGGGTACCCAGCACTGGTGAGAGGTTTCTATGGGATTGTGTTTATGTGCAGAAGTGAAAAGAGGAAGTAGAGGCAGCAAAGTAGATGTTTAAGTACATGAATGATCCAGCCGGAGTAATTTATGTTTAGAAAAAACCCCTTGGATTTAAGAAGTGCTGATTGAGAGAGAACAGGAGCAGGACAGACAAATTCAAATAAATTGGTGAAGCCCTGCTGCACCGCTTGATCTGTCCCCCTCTGCTTTGCAAATCCCACACATTCTGCCAGAAATAAAAGGCATTTTTCTCTTCACAGATTTTTAAAACGAGCCTGTTTCTTGAAAGGAAGAAAAAAAAACTGCTTTGGATGAGCTTTACCAGAAAGAAGCTGTGAAGCTGTGTTGCTCTGATGTCAGATAAACAAAAGGTGGTGTTTCTTCTATCTGTTTATATCTGCACTGGCCTTCCTACACACACCAGGGCAGGTGTAACCCAATGCTGGGCTCGTGTTCAATTGCTGCCCAACAGAAGAAACACACGGGCAGGAATTAAAATTGCAGCTAATTAATCCTGCTAGGAAGCGTATGCAGAGTATTGAGGTTCCCAGCCTGTGCTAGCCCTGGGGCCCAGGAGCCAGCAGCAGGAACCTGCCATGAGAAGAGGCTATGCCATGGCTCCATGGCTCATTTGCCTGACTTGCTAGCCCGGGCAGTGGGCCCACCTCGCTGTGAAGGGAGAGAGTGTGGCAGAGATTTACCATAGCAATGTAACTGGGCAACTTGGCTGAAACCACTTTAATAGTTTATACTTCTCTTTTACTTTCTCCTCAAAAGCAGAATAAAACCCCTTCAAACACCACCACCTCCCCCTTGGTTGTAGTTTAACAACTGATCTACTCTGCTTAAAACTGAGCTGTCTGCAACGAAGAAAATGTGCTTCTAAATGTTAGTTCCTTCCTTCCTTCCTGTTTTGCCCCCTCCCTGCTTGCACGTACAGACTTGCTGGAGATAAAGCAGGATTACAAACTCCAGTGGTGGGATGGAGACTGGTTTAAGAGGGGATGAGTGTACTGTTCAGACTACTTAATGCTCTGAGGTTTTTCAGACCCAGTAACCAAACACATGCTCCTTTGCTTCAGGCTGAGCACTTTGTTATCTCCAGCAGGAGATTTTGTGATTCAGCACAACTATACTGAGGTCTCAACTGGAAACCCTTTTAACTCCCCAAGGGTTTGAACCACAGCTAGGGATGACTAAGGCTTAAGAAATCTTTATTGTCCCACAAGGCTTGTCTTTGCAGTTACACAGGTTTAACAATTTGCTTAAACTGATGCAACTCTTTTGTTGACACTTGGGGGGGGGGAATGCACTGTTTGAATCAGATGCCTGAAGAAATAAGCAAAGATCATGCCACGGCTCACTGAATTCCTACTCCTATTATATTTAACCATCCTGAAGAAAAATAGGTTGCTAGATTCAACACTAAATTTGATGACAGAATTACAAATCTACTTTTCTTCCCCCAAGAAGAATGACCGTGGGAAATGCATTAAAGTTTTGGGTTGGTAAGTTTTACAGAACTTTGTCACAGCATTCTGCAGGCACATGGCTGAAAATGAAGATCTGCCTAAAAAAACCAACCTAGTAGCCTTTGAGTCAGTGCAAAAAACAACCAGCCGTCAGTACCTGCTAAAGTCTGGTCACCTTCCTGGAGAGGAGAGCTGAAAATAGAAGCAGCTGATTTAATCTGGGAATCCCCAAATCTCCTAAAGAGGAAGGATCCTGTTCCAAGAGCTTGCCTCCTGAATGCGTCAGAGGGAAATGAGATCTGCAGGTAGAACAGAAAGAGATGAACACTCTTTAACTAAAAGCATTCAGGTAATTTTGAGGATCGACTGATTTGTTTTACAGAGCACTCTGCAATAGGTCCTACTTGCTCAAGTAAGTAGGTCTAAGAAAAAAAGTAAACGATAAAATAATTTCTCCCTTGCTTGCTACAGAAACAGAGAAGTGACTGGGAGCTGTTATGTGTGTCCAGCAGCCCAGGTAATTTTCAGACATCAGGATATGCATAATATTTTTGTTAATATTTCCTCTTTTGTACACACAAGAGGCCAGTTAAACATATAATCATTCAGGAAGTGCTGACCCTTACCCACGCTCCTGAGCACAAGACTTGTCGAGGTGCATTTTCTTGAACAGAGGACTGCTGTGTGGTTGTAGCAACCACGCTTTTTGCGAGAGAGAACCTTATGTTGAATTGACAATTCAATTCATAATATAACCTCCCATTGAATTCTGGTGGGAGGTAGCATTCATTAGATTTTAAAAATAAAAAACCTCACATCCCTAACTCCAAGGTTAGATTATTTTTCTGAGAAAAGGCTCTGCAGAATACACAGATTATTTTAGTGCCCATATGATATTGCACAGTGGTGTTGTCACACTTCAGAATCACCTTTTCTTAGCAATATTATCCTTATATTTACGTGTTTAAGGTGCCTAATCTTTGCATGTTGAAAGACTTCAGTGCTGAGAGGCAGGTATAGCACAGGTTCATCTGAAAGAGCAGGTTTCACAGCATGTAGGAAGATTCCGCTCCAGAAGATGTAAGAAACATGTAAATACAGCTGGGCAAGCTACCTCCGAGTTTGCTGGATTACTTCAGCTAGCCAAAATCTGCTCACATATATGGCAGGACAGAGTATGTTGGTCTTGTTGTGAATGAATGGACTGCCTGTGCCTCCCTAACAGCGATCCCGTACCTACCAACTGACTGTACCTTCAACAGCAAACAGAAACCTGATTTCTGCAGCAAAGGCTTGTTGAGAGTCAGCTACTGCGGCGCTTGCATCTTTTGTTCTGTGCTTACCATTTTTTGATTTCTAAAGCTGTAGTTTGATACAGGAGGAATGTCACATTTAGAAACTTCCCTTGACTACTTTTTGGCAGGCTGGAAATAAGCCAAAACGCCCCATGTTTTGCCTAATGCCCACATCAAAAGAGGCTTTTCAGAGTATTTAGGCACCTTTAAAGTATACAGCATTGCTAGGTAGGGGAATGTGCTCTCTAGACAAAGTGAGTTGTAAGTTGCTGAGTTTCCATAAATGGGGTATCTGACCTACTCTCTACACAGCAGTGAGAGTACCGCTTTCACAGTCTTTTCACCTTAGCAGAGGAGATGTCCAAATGTGCTATCAACTGAAAAAAAAGTAGAGGACTTGCAGTGTAACAGTTGTTTTCTTTCCTCTCTGAGAAATGCAGAACATCTCTTTCCAGTTCCTTTTAGCTTGACACTACTCCTTTAACTTCTCTGTGAACTTATAGTGCCTATTAGAGACTGCCAGAATGCCAGCTTTGGTAGTGGCAAAAGAAAGAACAGTGTGAAAAAGAAAACAAACGTTCCTGCAGGTTAGTGTGAAGGGAAGAGGCAAATATACTTGTAACCTGTGAAATACAAGACATCACATAAAATATGTTCTGTAATCCTTGCAAGCATTAGTATCTCTAAATGGCATCTTAAGCTTTCTGAAGAATATTAGTTGTGTTCGTACATGAGGTCTTAGCCATAATTGTTGTCTCCTGCTTTATAACAATAATTTTAACAGCTGTTGCAAAGCATTCCCCTACTGAATCCATTTTCCATGTATGCATGTACCAGTCACTTAATGAACAGTGAATTCACTTTTGAATAAGGCTTTAATATCAAGGTGTGTGTTTGTATTCTGTAAGATTTCAAAGGGAGAACCTCAGACATCATCAGTTCAAAGTCTCTTGTGGAAAGGCTTAGTCAAAGATTAGAAACTGCTCAATCCAAATGGACAAAACTTGTTTTCCAGAGCTTGTGGTTCCTGGGGGAAGCTTTGGTTTCAGCATCCCAGCGCGCAGTGTCTGGGGAGCACCTTTCAAGGCCCCTTGTCTGGTGAGAAGCAGAGCAAGGGGAGATGAGCCGTGTGCTCTCTCTTCTTTTGTGCTAAGGCAATAATATTTGCTCCATCTGTTCTACAGGCCCAGTGTTGCTGAAATAAATAACAATGGCAGTTAGTCCTAATGTGTCTGGAGACGTTGAATATCTGTTACTAACAGTGAAACACTGATCCTCTACGAGGAACAGGAACTTAAGATAGAAGAATTATCTGCAGTTTGCCATAGTGTCATACTGCCAGAGCACAAGAAACTATTTTTCTTCACATCCAATGTATTATTTAGACAGAAAAAGCCATATGTGTGCTTTAAAAATTTGCCTTTGCTTGTCATTTCTGAGTGCATTATAGCATGCGAAAAGACTGAAATCTTTGCCGAGTCAAAACCTGGTTGAACAGCTGGGTCCCGCTGCATCAGCAGCGATAAAATCTCTGGAGTGCTTTATTTTGTTATTGAGTCTGTGTTCGATTCAAGCCACAGCAAGGACGTGTGTTTTACTTTCCATGTGATGAGAAATAAAACCACGCTGGCTGTGACCTGTAGGGTACCACCTGACTCGCCAGAGAAAAGCAAGACACTTCTGGGGTGCAATACAGGCTTTCTTTGATTTTCAGTCTCCAGTGAGAGCTTAAGACAGGAAACAAATGTAAATGTTGCAGTTGTGCTTCAGGGTATGTGTGAGCACTCGTATGTGTCTCTCTCGTATGAAATGTCGCATTTTGAAAATGGTATGTAAGGGAGGCAGAGGAATTTGGAACAGCAATTTCCTTCCTCTGAAATAAGAGAGAAAGAAAAAAAAAAACCAGCCCAACAACAAAACATTCCTGTAAGGGAGAAACCATCTTAGTGGCAACCTTGTCACCTCCGCAGGATTTCTTATTGAATTTCTTTCTTCCTAGCAGAGGACTGCTGAAATTGTCAGATACCATTTTTCATGGTCTCCTCAGCAGTGACTATTGTTTTTGTCTGTTGGGAGATGCACAAAGGAAAATATGTGCCCGTCTCATGCAATAAGTTGGCTGGAAAAAACAAACCAAAAAAAGAGGATGAGTGTTTCTAAACTCCTGTGCCTTTCCAAGCTGCAGCCCTGAGGACAAGGAGAAGCGAGTAATCACACCTGCACTCCCTCATCTTGGCCGAGGGAGCAACACATCCAAGTCTGGTTGCAAACACCAGAAGATGCTTTCTTTTTTTCAGTCTCCCAACATGCATTTTAAGATAGAAGTGCAAATATACACCGTTTTGCTTGCCTCGTTACTTTCATCACTTTTTCCATGCTTTCACCCTGTAGTGTTGGAGAAAGTGAAAGCAAGATTTCTTTGGAAATTTCTGCAACTTCTGGTATCCCAGATCTGGAAGAAGAAGGAACGGGAATGAGGATTGCTCCAATTTCATGCAGTTAAATGTAATGCGCTGAGGCTTCCTTATAATTTGAAGCATGTCACACTAGTAAATCTTTCCACTATTCCTCCACTCTCTTCCCTTTCTTGACATAATGTGTATTTTCTACTGGACTCTGGTAAAAGCTAACAGTGCCGTGTTGCGCAATAATGTTCACAAAAGGTATTGGCAAGTAGGCTTATCCCATCACCGTATCTCCCTGGCCATTTATGCCATTTTAAATACCACCACATCTAGTTCAGGGTGCTGAATCTCACCTGCAGTTACCTCTTCGTTCCTTGGATGCAATGTGTTTAGTTTCTTATTTTGCTCTTCTTTCAGCTCCTTTCCCTCCATCAAAACACACTTCAAAATTTCAGCTGTATTTTTAAAAACTCTTGTAGACCCCTACAATCTTCTAAACAATTTTTGCCTCACCAGGGAGTCACTTTTTCTGCAAATGAAACCCTTCTTTCATGCAACACTCCACCAAGTCCTGTGATACTTTCATGTATCTCCATTTCTTCATGTGGCAGAGATTCTCCGCGATGCCCTTGCCCCAGACTGCTACTGATGTCGCCTGCCAGAATTCCCATCATTGGGCACGTGTGTCTCTCTCTTGAATTAGTGCTGGTGCAATGCACTAACATGTCACTTGGCAGTACGAATTTGATCCAATCAAGCATCAATGCAGGACAACTTTTCTATGGGCTTAGCCAGAACACGCGAGACAGGCCTTGCCACCGTGTGCAATGGCATGTTGCCTCATACCTGGCTCGCACGGTGTCCTGCCTCTGCCCACCTGCCCAGTGCACCTATGAGATGTCAGCTTTGGTGCATTGTGGGGACATGTGTGATGGATTGCTTGGGAGAACAACCTGTCACCAACCTTAGCCACCACCTGGGAAAAAGTCTTTGGAGAAGCAACAAGCCAGCATCAGACTGTGATTTGCAGCTTGGCATTAACCAACCATTAACACTGTGAAAAACACAAAAAGCCATTTTCACTTCTTTGTTTGCTTTCAATGTTCAGCACTGAGGAAGACGCAGCAGCCCCGTGGCAAACAGGCCTCACTTTCTTATATGAAATTTGTGCACGCTGTAGAAACTCATCTTCATTGTTTTTTCTGTGCATTTCCTTCAAAGCTCCTGCCAGCTGCACCAGACGTGAGGAGTCTGGGAGAAGGGATGAAATACCTGGAAGTAGGGTATTTTGTAGTAGACAAAGACTGTGGAGACAGCATGGTGGGCGTACCCTGCCAAGATGGCCAGGTTGGTGAGCTGTGGTGCCAGGCCAGGAGCGTGGCATGCCCTAGAAGTACACAGACAGAAACAGTGGAAGTAGAGAGCCCAAGAGCTGCTTCTTGGCAAACAGCCTGGTGCTTGGCAGAGCACCCAGGAACAAATCAAGACAAAGCAGAACTATCTCAAATTAATGAAGGGATGCACTAAGTAAGGCTTTGGCTTTCTTACCTGGAGTCGTGTCCCCTCATCCCACCCTCCCCACCTTCTGGAGGTTGGGCACCTTCTTGGAGCATTTGATTCAGCATTTGACATTGGGAGCATCATCCCGCTCCCCCATAGTATCTTCTCTCACACTGTTCTTGTTCTTACTTCTTTTCTCACCGCTGGAGGATGCAACCTGTCCTTGAACTTAGGGAGTCCCAAAAGCTGCCCCAGAGGATCCATACTGAACTTGGCAATTATTTCTGCATCTTAGTTTAAGAGGGGATAATCCTCCTCCAACCATGGAAGAGAAGCCCAGCTGACTGACAGGAGCATTCATGACTGACAGTTGTCTTGTGAGCCCAGGTCAGAACCTATACTGGGCATTGGCTCAGGTCACTGAGGTTTCCACAGGTAACCATATGATTCCTCAAATTATCACGGAATTCCCATGGATGGAAATTTTCTCCTCCCAAAATCAAACAGCTCCTGTTTCTCTGCCTGGTAAGACTGTGGTGGGCTATGACTGAGGAAACCTGTGCTTTATCAGAAGGAAGACACAAATTCGCAAACTCCCACTGTGACTGACTATTCTTTTGACCTCAGTGATGATTTTTGACCACTGTGGGTTGATCATGAGTTCAAAATTTTTGTTTCTGAAGTATTACATTGCATTTTGAGATAGTCTTAATCTACATAATTTGGTAGAAGTTTAACAAAACTCGAATTCTGGTAAATCTGTAGGTGAGAGGGTACTAGGACTAAATCTACCTGACAAAATAGAAGTGATATTCCCAAACCTTGCATCCCTGACAACACAAAAAAGGAAAAGAAGAACCCAAGGGCCAGAGGGTGAAGTGTGGAGAATGGTGTGGTACCTGCCAGAGTTACACCGATGAAGATCCTCCTTCAGACATCTGTGGAGAACCTTCTATGAGTAGAGTCACTTTGCACCAGCTCAGTGTTGACACGCTGCCATGGTGGCTCTGAGGAGATAAAGTATCTTATCACTGTGACTGAACCAAGGTCTAAACATGTTAACTTCGACAAGCTAAGAGCATTTTACTCTACTTAACGCTCTAAATCCCCGGGTTCCACTACATACCAGCCTCTCTCTGCCCCTGCACACTGCACAAAAGGGACTGAGCACAGTAATTACCTAATTGCCCGACTCTGTGTCATTAGCTCACAGGGTAATTACAACAACTATTGTTAGTTAATAGTATTCCTCACTAGTTGAAAACAGGTTCTAGGCAATTCTTTTATTTTCATCATGGAAGAAGCTCTGAATTTCAGGGCCCTTGAATTGATTTAACAGGCTTCAATACACACATTCTTGTGTAAGGCTGTAAAGATAGAATCACCTCTCAGATGTCAAGCCTTGCCACATGTACAAGTGCGTAAGTATAGGTAAGCTCTTCTTGTGAAATGAAAATACTGTAGACAGATAGCCCAATGGCAATAATTTCTGAGAAAGGAGCAGAGAAAGCCTATGAATGTTACTTTTGTCGTATATCTGTTACCTCAGGTATCTCCTCAAGAGGATCCCTGAAAGGAATTGTCTACCTATTTTTAGAACAGTACCCAATTCATGCAACATAATTAGTTAGATGAAGTCTGGGAGAAAGATTTGAGGGGGGGGTGTGTGTGTGTGTGCTAATTCTCCCTTTTTCTTTACTGGTAGGAAAGCCACTGCCTTCCCTTGGTGGGGGTTCCAGCCCTTCCCCGAAGCTGCGTTACACGAGGAGGCAGGTCTGACATTCACATATGCAAATGTACTTTTTAGAGCTGATGGACACTTCATTAACCCGTCTTTGTGTTTCAAATCTTACACCCTTGAGTGTTACACANCCCCCCCCCCCCCGTCTTTGGCGGCCCGTGTAGGAACAAACAAGCTTTTGTTTTATTACAGCCCCTTCACAGCAAACCCGCCCCCCCTACCCGGCCGATGCTCCGGCCTCTCCCCCGGTTCACCCGCTTCTGCTGACCCGGCAGGGCCGCACCCAGACAC
>VXBJ01003222.1:149459-188792 GCA_013400055.1 Nycticryphes semicollaris | reverse complement strand
CCTTTCCCCTTACCGCCGCCCCTACCCGCCGGCCACCAGAGCCGGGCTCTCCCCGCCTCCCCCATGAGGCCGGTGCCGGTGACGAGCCGCCGGGAGGTCGCGCCACCCCGGTTTTAAGCCTCGGCCAACGGGAGGGAAGTTGTCCCCGTCCGTCCGTCCCCCCCTCCGCCTCCTCCTCCGCTGCCCCTTCCCGCCCTCGCCCTCCGGTTTCTGCACCGAGAGTGAGACAAGCACAACCTCAGGGAGACCCGGCCCTGCGCACAGACACCCTCCGTCCCCCAGCGGCAGCCCCGGAGAAGGAAACCGGCCCTTTCCCTCCTCCGCCGGGGCAGGTGGCGTCGGAAGCCCCTCAGACCCTCCGTGCAGCCGGCAGGCACCTGTCCCGCCCGGAGGAGGCAGCTGTCCCCGACCAAACAAATCCCCTCCGCCTCAAGTACATTTTGTGGACATAAGCATTATTTTTTTTTTAACTTTTTAAAGAACTTGCGGGTGTTTTGTTGGTTTGTTTTTTGGTGTTTTGTGGTTTTTTGGTTTTTTTTTTCTCCTGGGATTTTTACGTGCTTCCCATCCATTGATTTCCTGCTTCTCCCACCTCAGATAGCGCTGGCTCTGGGTTTCCTGCTACTGTAGTATGGGGATCGGATCAGAATTGAGATTTTAAGTATTGCAGGAGCCCCTCAAGTCCATCCACCTGTTAAAAGTGAGCCGTGCTGTTTCTGCCTTTCTTCTTTTCCCCCCACGTCGCCTGTCGGATGTGATGGAACTCATGTTTGCAGAGTGGGAGGACGGGGAGAGGTTTTCATTTGAAGACTCTGATCGCTTTGAAGAAGACTCTCTTTGTTCCTTCATCTCTGAGGCGGAGAGCCTTTGCCAGAACTGGAGAGGATGGAGGAAACAATCAGCTGGACCCAATTCTCCCACTGTCAAAATGAAAGGTGAGGTCACCTGGTTTCATTGGGATGCTTTTTGTGCTTGTGGAAGTTGGGGGTGAGGAGATCGGCAGAAGAAATGTCGAAGGTGCAAAGTCAAGTCATGTGTAGGATCATGCTCAGCATAATGTTTGACCAGAAATTTAAACTAAAAATTTGTGGGGGATCTTAAGACAAAGCTGCCTTTTGGGTGACTTTTCACCTGCGTGTGCTCCATAGTATTGTGGTGTTGCTCTTCTGAGGAGATTTTGTGAGCTTGCACTTGGAAATCTGAAAGCAGAAAGCACCGACTTGGCTGGGAATAGCTATACATAGGTTCCTGCTTGCATTTCCTACTTGCATTGATTGAATTACACTTAGGTTTCACAGAGGGTTCTGTAACTGCTGTAAAGCTACTCATGGTGAGGCACGTGAGTCATTATTGTATAGATCTGTCTGTTTTTCTTGTTTGTTTCTTTACAGTTCTTTTTCTTTCTGGTAAATTAGCAGACTTTCTTTTGCAGTAGTAGAGCAAGAGGGCCTTAAGACTGTCACAAAGAAGTCATCAAACTACACTGTGTCTGCTTCAAGAGTTGTTATATTTCCTTCTTTTGATAGTGATTTCTTTTTAGTAGCCGACAGGAAAATAGATAACAGATTACAATTATTTAAAATTATCATGTAGCTACTAAGTCTTTGCTTGATTATTATTTTTTTAAATGAATGAAACATAATTTCTCTTTGATCCTGATGCATCTTGACCCTAGAATTCAGGTGGTGGTTACACCAAGTAAAGCCAGACATCAGATAACAGAAATGACACATCCTACTCTTCCTTTTATTTCCTTTCTTCTCTTTCAATCCAGTGTCAGTACTTTTGCTGTTACTGCTGACCTTTGTGACCATCAGCTGCCTCATTAATATCTCCCTATCTGGAACTGCAAAACTTCATTCTCTTCTGAACATTGACCTTATGTGAACAGAGAATGCAATTTATATTGAGCAGTGCTGAAATCTGGCTGTGTTTTTCTATGGACAAATGCTCACTTGTCACTGGATTAGGACCAGGAAGCAGACCTTGCATTAACTGTAGGCTTTCCAGAGCAGCTGAAGTTTTGAATTTTTAATAAATTTGAGAACTGTCTCTAGTCCCTGATATGTAACCTCCTGTGTCTCTTGAATAGCCAGGATTAGAGTTGAGGGTAGGATGGAAACTTTAAAAAAACCCAACCCAAGAGAAGAAAGAGAGAGGGAAGTGCTGAATACATTCAGGTTGGATAGCGCTCTTGGATCCTGCAGCTGGGACACATTGGTTTTAGCGTGGAACATTCTACTGGTGTAAAGAAAGGGAACGGTGCTGGCATTGTTTTTTTTAAAGCTATGAGTGCTGAGGTATGTTGAGCACAGGGCAGAGAGTATAAACCTTGTGTTTGGCTTTACATATGGCTGCATGTGTTAATTTTCGTGCAAAGGAGCTGAAGTTTTGGGTGCATACTGCTGTGGGAAGTAAGACATCTCTGGTTTGGCTGTGATGTGTGAAACTGGTTTGTACAGATCTACAGGTCAGGCTGATGTTTGAAAAGGCGATCATTTTCGTTCAACCTTGAGATGCTTTTAGCCAGCTTTGCTACACTGGTTCAGTGTATCATTGTTTTTCTGGGTCTTCACCTAGTTCCCTTAGCTCTTTTGACGGAATTAAAAGCAAGCAGTGATTGGTCTCCTTACTGGCATCCACTTGTTGCACTAAAATGAAAAATCACTTCAGTAGATCGTGCGTATTTGTAATCCTCAGTCTTTTTCCTGATATGACAACCATAGCAGCTAATGTTGTTGTGGTAGTTGTAATTATTTACTTCATATTGAGATGTTGCTCTTCTGGGTTCTGCAGATCTGCATTGGCAAGGGTTGTATTGTTTGTACTTGCTTAATGTTTTTTAGGTTTTATCTGTAAAGAGACTCAATTCCTTTGTACAAAAGTTTTGCTTTAGCAAGAGAGGCATTCTGAAAAGATACTGTTGCCTGCTTTAAAGGCATTTGCTGACAGTTCCCAGGCTCTGGTCAGAGTTATTTTGAGAAGTATGTGAACATGGATTTGCTGCCTAAATAATTATCTATCTACTCTATGAAGTCAGGTATGACATTACCAACATGGAACACCTGCAGGTACTTTATTGTGCACAAAGTGTTCCCGGTGAGTCTGATCTGATGAGAGATGTGTCATCATCTGGGATCTCCTTGGATTTCAGCATTCCTGTACCAGTTTAATTATTTTTAACATCTCTTTTTGACAGTGTTTTTGTAGTCAGAAAAAACAGTTTGTACCGAGAACTTGCCAGATCCTGAGGTTGTCAGTTGTAGTGAGTCTTCTAAAATGCATTCAATTCTCAACTGAGCCGTGTGGTTCTATTTCCACAATTTACCATTTTGCAGTGGCCTGTGGAGTCATTGCAAACACAAAAATGAGGGTAGGCACCGAGTTCTTCAGTGTTAAATGCTAAAGGCAAGCAAGAGGAACTATATTCTGTTGGCCTTTTCCTCCAGTTTGGATCTCAGCCTGTGTTTTGATTTGGAACCAGCCAGACGAGTTATGTAAAAGAAAGGATTTCTAGCTTTTTCAATTGTTTCGAGTTTGTCCTTGGGAGCATCCAACTCTTCATTAATTACTTCAAAGAGAATCTCCCTGAGACGGATGGCAGTGCTGTTGGCTGGGGAGTCCTCCTCTTAAACAAACAAATTATCCACACACATCCCAGTTATGGCTTTCTTACTTTTTATTTAGTTCTCGGGTATTTTTCATATTATGATTATGCTTACTGCAAATTTAACAATAAAGCTTGGGGTAGCTCATTACAAATACACAGTTATATGAGAAAAACAGGACTGTAACTAGTGGGTTTTCCCTCATTTAATTTTCACTGTGATAAAGTTGTGATATTTTCTAGAAAGGAGTTTCCTCTTTAAATGTACAGCTGGAAGGCATGGTGTCCACTTTAGGGAATGCCCTTAGACTCTGAACTGCTCTCAATCTCCACTGATTCACCTGTACTGCAATTCCGGGGGAAACTTCAGCAAAGCATGTCAATTTTGGCAATACTAAGATTCATAGTTTTCAATGTTGATTTTAGAAATTACTTGTTCTCACATCAGACTGCCTTGGTTGCTTGTTTTTACCTCTAATTTTTAAACTTTGAATGAAGTGATGCTTGGGCACTGCCTGAGTACTTCATTGTTGGGAAGCTTCCAGCTGTACTGGGCAGGCGGGGGATCCAGCACTGGAGTTATGGTGAATGGGTGTTTTGAAGAACAAGGTCCTTGCAGTGTCTTCAGAACTATCTGGTTCCTGGAGGAGGTTTGTGGCTCCAACTCACCTTCTTCCCTATCGAATGAGATTCCACCAATTTGTTTCCTTTCTGCCAATCAATGTGCCCACTTGCCTTTTCTCCACTGTTCAACACAGCCTTTTCTTTCCCAGAAACTGCAATGAGAGCCATTACAATGCTCTAATTTCCCATCTCACTTTTTAAAACAGTTGTATTTTCCATCGGTAATTAAGTCCTTTGCAGTGTTTCTGCAAATGTTTTGTTATCAATTGTCTTTACATAAGGATTTTTGTGACAGAGGTCTTCAGAGTAAATGTTCAAGTACATCGTTATCTGTCCAAACCCACTGTGGCTTTGTGTCTCCTGAAAGCTTCTAAACTCTTTCCCACCCTTAGTCCTTTCTGTTTCACAGTTTCTGAAGCATAAATGTTTACCAAACACTTAAGAAGTTGCCATAAATACTGTAGGGTTGCTAAATAGTGTGTTTGCGATATTTTTGCTCAGTTTGTATTTATTTGTTCACACTGGCTTCTGCTGGAAGCGTGCTGCTGCGTTGTGTTGAAACTATTTTCAATAGGCAGCTAGTGAGCAAGTGTCATTATTTCTTTTTCTGATTTCCTTTACTGTAAGCCTGAACCATTGCATACTGTATTACAGAATCCCCTCAGACTTAACTAAGAGCAATCTCCTAGAAAACGTTGTCGTTATCCAGCCCCAGACAGTTTGTGTTCTTCCAAACTCTTAGGAGTGCCCACAATGTTAAGCTCTGGGCACAGTGCCTCAAAAATATAAGCCGCAGAGAGGGAATCATTGGCAGAGAATAGATACAGCCCGAGGTGAGGTTATGACCAGTTTAGAGAGATGACCTGATCAAAGTCTGAGACGTGTCTAAGCTGAGAAAATGAAAGTGATTGATTTTCATTCATTTATATAGACAAAGAATAAATGGCTGAGAGCGCAACACTTCTTCTTCAGGATTTAGTTATTAAATTAAAGTTAACCCTTCCTTAAGCAGTAATTGCTGAGAACAGCAGGAGAAACACGTAGGCTCATTCAAATTCATAACTGTGCTCCTCAGATTCTTCTTTACAGACAAGAATGTTGATGTCATCCAAAGAGTGTCTGCTCCTTGGGCCTGGTGAAGCTGGAAATGAAGACCCTGCGGTTCCTTGCTATTTTGTTACTGCGTGGTATAAAGTTACCAGTGATTTCTTTGGGTTTTTTTCTACTTTATTTGGTAGCTGTGGTATTAAGAGGGAGCTTATGTAATCAGCTCACACTTCTGGGAGGTACAGGTGTAATACTCCTTGGTTGTTGTGGTTTTTTAATTTAGTACAACACATGACATCTGTTTGAGCCCAAATAATATCTGTTACAATATATCCAAGTTCACTAATAACATTGGAAACCCAAAACAGTAGCTATTGAGCTAAAGTGTTGTATAGCTCCCTAATGAGTTTCATTATAGAAGCAATAGAAATTTAGAAGTAGAAATATTGAGAAAATATCACAAATGAGATATTAAATATTAATGTTAAATAAACAGGGATCAGGTTTCCAAAGATGAAAGGTAATGTGAAAGTGAAGGCTTAGCTGCTAGTAGAAAATAGGTTTCTCTCTCTATTTTCTCACCCTAGTAAATGAATTTTATCTCCTTTTGTACTCTATTCCATAGTGGCTGGTGGTGTTGACATGCTGTATAGCAGAAGCAAAAGTTCAACCTGAGGAAGGGACTTTACTGGCTTTTAATACAGGGTGCAAAGGGGACACTGATTCATTAGAGCTGAAGACACCACAGAGAAGCTCTAGAGACAGTCATTTATCAAGGCTGATTGGCATAATTAAATGCACTGCTTCAGAGCTGGGTAGATTTCAGAAGCTGTCTAGAAGTTTCTACTAAAGAAAAAGGTGGTTTCACAATGCAGTGATACCTCTGTCTTTTGGAAGGATGACAAGTTGAGTGATTCTCACACATTTGTCTCTTCATTTGCATTTTCTTGTGCCTTTCTGAGATAACTGAGTGTGTGTACCCCTCTCTTCAGAAATAGGTAATGGAGAAACCACATAAGAACCTGTCAGGAAAAGACACTTACTGCTAAGATTTTCAGTGACCAATGCATTTCTATCTCTGTTGTGGTCTTCTGGCCTTTTCCTTTATATAAATTTCTCTTCCCCTCACAAGAAGTCTTTCTGTGTTTTAACAAGTCATCTTTCTACTGGGAAATGTCTCGTTTTCCCATCTCATCTTTCTACTCATCTTTCTTCCTTTCTTCCATGGATTTTTCTTTTCATGTTTGTTTTCTCCTTCCTTTCACCTCAAGGAGATCCCCGTGTTGCTGAATGACCAGAGATCACAGATGTTCTATTTGCATTTCAGGCTGACCGAAGCTACAGGGTTTGTTCTCCTCTGTGGGATAAGGATTTAACTGGACTTGTGCTTTATTTACTATCTCTTTCTTTATTTCCATCTTTTTTCTTTTATTTTTTTCTTTCTTTGACCCGTTCTTCATTATTAAAAAGTGGGGTTTGTTTTTTATCTATTTATTTTTTACGTGTAGATAACTATCTCTGTCCTGAGGTAACGAAAGAGTGAAGACAAAACATCTCAGGATTTCTCTCAAGCTGCACTTCAGGTTTGAAGTGTGTGGTGGTTATCTCAGCTAATGTAATTCTACAACAAAATGCAAATGTCTTTCTTTCGTTGAGTATTTTACTGAGGATAACACTTGTTAAAACAGCTTTTTCTTTTCATGCTTACAAGTACTGCTTATGTCGCTTTAAATGCTAGCACCAAAAGTCTTCTTTGTTAAATTAATGTATCTGAATATCTACATGATCTAGTGCTGTAAGCAGGGGGGGGAGCAAGCAGGAGACTAATTTTGTGTGTCTTACAGGCACCACAGAGAGCCTTGTGTTTTCAGCTGTGCCCCCTCTGTGTACCTGGGGTCGCCCATCAGCAAAGCAGTGGGGAATGGAATAAAAAAACCCCATTCCTGCAGCTTCTGGAGTGTTGCTGATAAATGCCAAGAGCAAAAGAGACCAGATAATTGTATTGTTTTGTTTTTTTTTTCTGATAGATTATAAACCATGTAAGAAAATATGTAATTCATGCCCTGATGAAAACCCTGCAAAATTTAAAATTAAAGCTTAGTTACTCTCAAAATGCATCTTCTAGACAGATTACACAATTTCAGTACCTGCATTTTCTGGCTCTGCTTTTTGCTAATGTCCTACAATCTGGGTGAACCTTTGTGACTCTTCACGTGACCATTAGAGTTGCTGAGTTCAGAAAGTGGTGGGAAGTTTCAGAAGGCCGGTGGGCTTGTTCAGTAGGTGGAGGTGTGCTCGAAGCTCCATGAATTGCACTGGGCTGGTGTTAGTTCTGTGCTTCTCTTCCTCTGGTTTGGTGTTGCTTCCAGTCCTAGTGTAGTGACGTGTCTGTATGTTTGAAGAGCCATCAATTAAATGTTTTAACATGCAAGTTTACCACTTTGGACTTCCAGTTCAGTTTGAGGAAGGAGCAACAAAGCCATAGCATAACCTGCAAGCAGAAAAATAGCACCTTTTGTACAGTCTGTTTCTTGTGGCTTTAGTGAGGAAAGAAGAAGTGAGAAAAGTGAACTGACCAGACCTAAGAACGGCTGGTTTCAAGCATAATATACCCAAAGTAAGATGCATATGCATTGTGGAAGTCAAACTCACATGTTGACTTGTGGCCAGGCCTTTCTTTTCCCATCTATACTCCTATAATATTTTTCCTCCGTACTCCAAATAGTATTTTCCTCATACTCCAATCAACAGCTGTTTTGTGGCATTTGTGTAATAACTACGGTGAAGTTCATATTTCGGCAAATGTAGATGCAGTGATTTCGGTTACCGTGGAAAAGGCGATAGAGGATTGGAGATGGCTTAAGTACTCAAATGGAGGGGGTTTTGTAGGGCAAAGAAAAAGTTGTTTTTCATATAGTTTAGTTTATGAACCTTTGCTTGGTTATGATATCTAGGTTTTTAAAAATAATGAAGTTACCCTACTAGCTACTGAGTATTACCAAGCTGTCCTTGCGTGGATTTAAACTCACATAGAAGTGAAGGGAAATGTGTACATATTAATGTTAGTCTAGTGATAGGAGAAAGCTTTCTTGTCCATATCAAGTTCTTGATAGCCTGTGTTTGCTGAGTAATACAACTTTTATTAGTATGCTGAGGAAAAGGATAACACTGTGAGTTAACAGTTAAGAATAAGGAATACGAAACCAGAAATAAGGAATTAAATGAAAAAAAAAAAGGATGGCAAGGATCACAGGTTAGTCTTTTAAATGAACAAAACCCCCTTCTCCTGCCACCCGATACCTTTGGAACAGAAATGGACATCAGTGGTTTGAGCAATGTCTCTTCTGCTGGTTATAAAACCAGGAGCAGAGAACATCTCCTCTTAATTGTCCAGTGTCCTAGTTATTATACAGGACTTTGTTCCAGAGGAAGAAAGGAATGCACAGCTTGACAAGATTTTACATACTTTAATGAACTTCTGGAGTAACGTTTGGCTATTTAGGATATCTCTAATTAATTTGGTTGGTTGGTTTTTATATTTTTAAGTAACATTTCCAAAGAGTCAAAAGCAATTTATTCTTTATTTCTTAAAGTGCAAGAATGTCTTTAAGATTTCATTGCTCTTTTTAGACTGACAACTTTTTTTTCTGTCTCCTATCTAATTGTAAGACTGTAAAGCAGTTGTAAGAGTAATTTAAAATAGTGTCATGGCTCAAAGTTGTTTTTTCCAACTTTGTTTTAATGCATTTTATCTGTATGTATCTCTTTCCTCTCTCCTCCTGTTTTATGGCACCCCTCCAAACATAAAATTCAAAGCACAAATGTATCAACTAGCTGAAATATTAGGCCTAGAATTTGTTTTTAATCTTAAAGAGCAGTGATGAATAATATATAACATATTTTAAGTACTAGCTCTAATTTCAAAATACCGTATCACACATTTTTAAGTTGCTTTCCTCTGAAGCTGTGCAGTCTTGAGCAATAAGTATAGAATTACCAACCAGAAGATTCTCATACCTTTTGTAATTTGTGTGGTTTTTCATGGATCCTTTCTTCTTTAGAATGACAGTACCATTCTGGCAAGGCTGTGTTAGTTGGGTAGCACTTTTAATAGAAAATATTGAAAGTGATGTCTTAAATGTTATGGGCAAGACTTATGGAAACTCTGTTGTTTTCATTATGCTTAATTCATCTACATTTGCTTCCATACAACTGGAAACACACCATCTTTGAAAAGAATGAAACAAAGGAACTCTGTCAGGCTGCAATATATTAATTAATTAAAATCTTTTGGAATTGCTTATTTTGAGAAAAGTGATGCTGTGAAAAGGGTCTGGCTTTAATAAATTATTTAATAGTGTTTCTAGATCACTGCAACAAAAACCTAAAAAAGGAGAAAATGACAGTATTTAACAGTATTAGGAGAAGGTTGAATATGTTTAAGATGTACACAACTGGAAAATCTGTATGCTAATTTTTCTGTAATTATCTAAATCTCTTTATGGGTATGTGATTGGCACTGAAAAAAAAATTGGGAACTAAGATATTCCCTTTCCATAGAAGAGGGAAGCCTGAAAAGGTTGCAGGAATAGTGTCTTTAAGCCAATTCTTAACATTGTCATTTGGCTGCTGCAAGTAGGGACACCTGAGTGCTATTTTTTGATATCTCAGTGACTTTCATGCCTTTCTGTTGTCCATTAGATTTAGTTTGAGACATAGAGTAGAGATTTCAAGCTTCTTTTTTTTTATATGGGATAATGGTTGGCATATAGAAGAAAGGGAAAGGATAAAGGGATAAGATGGAGGGAGGAAGAAAAAAGTCTGGCCTCAGAAGAAATCCTGTTTCTTTGTGGAAGAAAATCTGGGTGCTGGAGGGGAGAATAGACTTGAGAGAATCAAAAAGAGGGACCAAAAACAATATAGAAAAAGAATTCCACACGTTTTACAAAAATATATATAGGTAGTATGATAAAAGAAAAGTTACCCAGAATTTTTCTGCAAGCAGAGAGTCTTTACAGGAAGACACCCAGCTGTACTTTTTCCTTCCCAAGTTAAGACGCTTCCAAGGCAACTGGTTGAAACAGTGGGCAGGTGAACATCTTTTCCCAAATAAACTACTGGAAAAAGTTAATTAGGCTTGAGATCTCTCAAGATGCTGCTTTGAGCACGTCTCCCCAGCCAGAACTGAAGAATGGAAAAAGTGAGGTGGCTTTAAAGTGTAGGTAGCTAAGTTACCATCTGGACTCTTTTTTAGGTAAGTTCATTAAAACCATGCCTGTGTGCAGCCAAGCCATTCTTACTGGTGTCTTGTCAATGTATGTGACAGAACAGGATTCTTCTTTGAAGTATAAAATGCTGAACCTGTGAATATCGAGTATTGTATGACCTTATGGAATCTGTTTGTTCCTTGTTTCTGGTCTTTGTAGGACATCAGGTTTACTGTTCTCAATATGTTCTCACATCTGCCCAACTTTGTATATCATAAATCACAATTCTCAAGACTCACTCTTTAGTCTTTTCCTTTTCTATCTAATTTCCATCTACTGGAATTCTTACCTGATAAATTTGCGCCTGTCTCATCCTGTCGAGAATCTACCCACACGAATCCTTGTTATCCATGTTAGATGCCAATGGAGTAGCTTGATGATGGCTTGAATGCCCAAGTTCCATGCTTTTAGGACACACTGATGATGTAAAAATTATTGGTAAGTATTTGACATGGAAGCCTCACGGTAGTCCTGCTGATGAGTTAGTGTATAATTAATAGGTGTAAAAATGAAATGACAACTTTTTTTTTTCTGAGAATCTAATACCTTTGTGAAGTCTGTAGGGCATCATTTAGTAATGCTCTTGAGTTCTTTACAGATCCTGCCGTGTCGTGTGTGTAATTCCATTTGCTACCTCATATTTAGGTCAGTAAGTGCTGAGATGGGAGAAAAAGGGAAATGCACCTGTAAATTTCATTACCAGAGCGGTGCCTAGATCAGCCAGGTGAAAATATTTTTAACTTACACCTGTGTGTAACTTTCAGGTGTGGCTTTGAAGAGATGATGATCTGACACAGAGAAGTTAGTTCTGTCTGACCCAGAACGCCTTTGGAAGTTAAGTTTTCATTGACTAATTGATTGCATTTAAAGCAGTAGTGCATGGGGTCAGCTAAGCTGCTTAGCCTTCTCAAGGACAGGGAGTTAGTTTTCCCTGGCCAGTTACAAGCAGCAAGTGTTTCAAGACCTCTGCGGGTATTTTCAGAAGATTGTTGGCTTTGCTTCAGTCTTGTGAAGTTGGAGAGATCTTGGGAGATATTTTGCATTTGCCTAAGCAGATTCATGCAGTGGACTGTCGTTAATCAGTGCCTCACAGTTTTCCAGTGTTGCTTTTGTTATTATTGTTGTGCACTGATAATGGTAGACGTGCTTGTTATTAGTTCCACCTCTGAAAACGTTCTGTAGCTGCCTCCTTGCTTCATATATTCCTTGGTACCCAGTTTTGTATCCCTCCTTTTGTTTTCTCTGTAGGTGATGAGAGGGAAACGGAAGAGAATTAATGTCTTGCTAGGGAGGAAATTCCTCCAGTGGTAGGATACTAAGGAATGATCAGATGTATGCCTTACTTTGAGCGAGAGGAAATGTGATTGCTGTGGGGTGGAGAGCTTGAGAAAGGCTGTCTCCTGCGGCCGCGGTTTGGGCTGATCAGGGGCTGCTGCACCTTTGAATCTTTGAACCTTTGAACTAGGTGGGAGAACCTAGAATTGAGGGACATTGCTGAGTGGGCTCTGTAACCTCCCATAGACCTGGGGTTAGATCTGGGGAGATTTTTACAGAACAAAAGGAGATAAAAACAGGAATCAGGTAAGATTTTTTTTTTCACAAGCATTTAGATATCGAACTTCTTTTGACTCTTCTCTGTGAAACAGATTTTTAAACCTGCAGTGGTTTCCTGTTGGCGATATTAAGAGGCAGTATCTTCTTTTAGTTCCTTCTTTTAGTTCCATCCTTTAGATGTTTAGTTAATTTATTATTTATTTTATTTTTTTACTATAGAGGTGAGAATGCTTCATCCTATTCCTTTCAGATAATAACTTTCCCATCAGCCCCAAGAAAATTGGCCTGATCTCATCCTGACATGTTCAGTAATGCATCTTTTCTGTGTTTGCCAGTGCATTTGTTTGGAGGCCAAGTGATACTGCTCAGGGATTTGGACATAGGGAAAAAGCTGGTTAGAGATTAATTTTGCATGTAACACTTAAGGATGGATGCTGGTGGTAGAGAGCAGTACAGTAGAGGTTGCATGGTGTTTTCTGTGACTCCTTTCAGGATCTAAAAACATATCAGTACTTCTTGATAGAGGTTGATGCTCAGCTGAGATGCAGTCTGACTTTTTGTGTTTAGGTTCAGAAAAATATCTGGTCCCTGTTGGGTTTTGTTTGGGGGTTTGGGATTTTTTGTTGGTGGTTGTTTTTTTTCTTTTTGTCATAGGCCACTGGAGATAATTTTGAATCCTGAGCTTTTAAAATGCCTGGTGTGGGGCAGAAGTGGGAATAGCTGGTAGCACTGAGCTTTGCTTTGAGGGAAGGGGAGCTGTTTGTGCTCTGAATGCACAATGGGGGTTATGCAGCACGTTTCTGCGTGGGGCGAGGGAGCGAGGAATAACAGTGCAGGGGAGATGACTTGCCTGAAGCCGATCTGCTTCATCAGCTGTAAGAGTCATTCTGAATGCAAGCTGCCCAATTTGTCACGAAACCTTGGCCAGCGCTGGCACGAATACAGTGTTTTGTAGCACTGTCTTGCTTTACAGAAATCTGCTGTTCATTTTAGGATTTCTAACAGCTGTCGGTTGCTTGCCCAGGCTGCTCTTTTTTGAAACTAACTTCTTTTTTTAGGGAGGGAAATGGAAGGGCGTTTGAATTAAGAATTTTCTTGTCTGAGTTTCCCAGAGGAGGTTGTCAATTTGTGAATGCTGCATTGCCAGCCTAATGCCGGTATTACAGTTTTGGGTTCTCAATCATGTTAGAGTGGGAGAGGGTTGAGAAAAGAGCTTACTGATATTTTGCTCTTGAGATGCAGAGCTCATGAAGAAACAAACAGTTCTCCTCTGGCAGAAGGCTGATGCATAACATCGAATACTCCAGTCTCATCAGCACAGCCCCGGGCAGAAGATTTTCACAGTTATTGCACAGGAGAAGCAAAAGAGTTAAATGGAAAACACACTTTTCTGGTCTGGATTTGACTTGAGTCTGAAGAGGTTCTGACATTTGCTCAGAGCAGATGTTTTCTGTAGGTATGTTGTACGTCTTTGCCACAAAATGTTACGTGAACCGTGCGGCAGAACTTCGGTGACTAGTGTCTCTGGAATTTGAGTTTAGCGATGGAGGAATGTGCACGGTGTTTCTGTCCTGGAGTCATGAAACCAAATCGTGGATTTTGGCTTCATCTTCACTTCCTTTCCCTACCGCATCAAACATCTTTTTAGTTATCAAATATAACTCATAGATTTCCACCTTTTCTTTGTCCTGAAGTTCTGAAAACTTGATTCAAGTGGGTTTTTTTTTTCTAGAGGTCTGGTTTAGAGTATAGTAAAAGTTGTTGTAGCTGTGATGCTTTAAGGAAATAAGGAAGACAGGTTTGTAAGGAAAGAAGGGAAACCTGTTCTTCAGCAAGCTGACCTTTGGAGTGCAGAAAAAGTTCTCAAACATGCAGCTCTTCTTCTGGCTACTTGCAAGAGAACTTTTAAGGGATGATTACACAGCGGGTTATCAGCTTGGCAATTAAAATTTACTTGGGCATATTGAAACTCTGCAATAATTTACCAGTGGTGAAAGGATGAATAACACAACAGGGGTGGTTATCCTTACTAACATCTCATGCCGCTCTGAAGAGCAGATTCCTTCAGATGTTTTGCTTCCCAAAGTGTTTTTGCTGACACAGGAAACTGCAGATGAAGTTGGTATGGGTAGAAGCAGCTGCTCCAAGAAGGTGCATTGAGAAGTTTGCCTCACACATACATTGTGGCCTCTTGCTGTGAGGAGCCATTTGTTGCATCATTTTCTAAGGAGTCCTGTAGCAGAAAGCATCGGCATTTTTTTCTTCTGGCATTAGGTCTGCTTAGTGGTACCAAGGACCCCAGATTTCCCCTGGTAATGCCAGTACTCCGTTACTTGGTTAAATAGTAATTTCTCCCTATTGATTAAGTTGTGTCAAGAGCAGCCATATCCCTGCTGGCTGTTGTCGCAGTAGTATTGTGCCAGCCGCTGGTATTTTGTGGGATGAAGGAATATTTCTGAACCCTTTTGTGGAAGTTTCTGAACCAGTTTGTATTTGGATTGTCTGCTAAGGTGATCCGAGTAGCTGGTCTGCTAGCCAGCAGATGTTAGACTGGCTCCCCAGGTTCTCAGCTGGTGTGGCACAAGGCTGGGAGGGATGATTCTCAGGGGAGAAGTCTCATTTGGAGACAGTGCAGGAAGAAGAAGGAACCACGTCCCCACAATTCTCTCAAAATTCAGGGATAGTAACTGTTGCACATATTAGTGCGTGCTTTGCAGGCGAACATAAGAACTCCTACTATTCAACTGCATCTGCCTGCTTGTGTCAACATCGTTTTATCTTTAAGGAGGGGCATTGGGAACTAGAGCATCTCAGAGAAGGCCTTTCCAAAGTTAGATTGTGACCACTTTATATAGCAGCGGAAAGTTTTGCTTCCAGTAAGAGATTTTCACTAACAGGAAGAAATGATGAATTACTGTAGGGAAAGTTGGGACACGGCTGTGGGATTTTTGGCATTCTCTTACTGATTTTAAACTCTTAGTAAGTTAGGGCTCTTGGACCTTATACATCTTGCGTCTTGTAAGCTTTAGTTCTCTTGCCAGTTATTGCTTAGCATTGTAAAGCCACACCAATTTAATTTTGTAGGTCTTACTTATGCCTCATGAAATCTTGTGGAATTTTCACCAGAAGTTGGCATAATACTCCCACACTTTATGATTTAAAAGATGTAACTTTAGAAATAGTAATACAAAGTACTTAACTCAGTCTAATGCTGACACAGCAGGAGTTGAGCTGACTAAGTGGGATCCTTCCTCTGTTAGGTGTTCAGATTATTTAACAAAAATTGTTTGAGGATGCAGTCTCTATGGTTGATGTTATGGTGATGCCATTTCTCCACAGGTGAGCAAAGTTAAGTCAGCTGGTTTTTGGCTGTGGGTTTTTTTGGTTTTAGCTCTGTACACATGCAGAGAGTGAGTGTAGAAAACCGTTGTGAAATGGGTTTGTCAGAAATGGGATGTTTGGTTGGTTTTTTCAATAATTCGGATGACCAGAAGGGGAACTACAAGCCTTAACAGGTTTAAAATTACTAACACCTGAAAAAGAAAATGCCACTCAGCCACTCTGAATCCATAGTGTGATTTAGTATTGTGCTCTGCAAAGCTACAGGGCTTCTGTGCAAAATAAAAAATGAGTATTATTTTTCAGGTGTTCTGAAAGTCTGCCTTATAAAATAAACTAATTCTTGCTTCTTAAAATGTCTGAATCTTGGAGACAGAAGTCATGGGGTCAGGATGTGTTTATGTAGTCAGCCAAATAATATCCTTCTCTGGTTTTGAATGGGAATGTAAATACAGCAACAAAAATATATTTTGAGCCATTAAATATTTTGACTTCCATGTATGAGCTGTTGGTGATGTAGTGTTAGGCAATTTTCCGAAATCAAATTGAGCCGAGAGTTGACTCTGTAGAGGATGGTGGAGGCTTTGGGGGTCAATTGGACACCCTCCTGTGACAAAATGAACCTTTTTCCATTGCATTTAAAAACAAAAACAAAAGGCCAGTCTTAGAATGTTATTTTGGTGGTTGTAATAGAATCTGTGTAGTAATGGTTGCTGCAGTTCGTCAGTTAAGTGTGAGGTTTCCAATTCTGGACCATAATCTGCCCATCTGGGATTTGTATTTTTAACAGGTTTTGGCAATGAATCTCATCAGTCTCATCCAGTAAACGCTAATGAAAAAGTTCTGTTGCTTATTCGTCTTCTCAAATGTTTTGTACATAAAAATGTCATCCTGTGGCTTAGGGCTGATGTAGGCCTTCCCCCAGTTCTTCTTTTCGCTTTCAATGTGATATTAATAGCTCTGCTTTTGCTACCCTGAGACATTATTCTCAGTGTAATTTCACTGCTACAAAATGGTTATGGGACCCAGATAGAGTTGTGTAACTTGAGGTGGGGAAATAAAAGGTATCAGAAAGCCTTCTAAACACAGATCCCATTAGAGTTTTAATACTGTTAGTAAGCTTGCGGGGGCAGTAGCAGTGGAGGGAGGAGAAGGAGGAAGAAAGCAACAAACAAGAGAAGCAGACCTGTTCCTAAATATGAGAGAATATATTTAGTTGATAACTTTCCTTGCTGAGAGTTCTGCGCTATTTACAGGCAGTAAGAGAGGTAATGTACAAACTTAAGAGCTGAATTACACAGAAAAATACAACCAAGTCACCTTGATAGTTCTCTTTAGTGTGCTTTATCCTGTGAGCAAATCAATGTACCTGGTGATTCAAACTGAACCTTGATTTGTCCTCTGGAGCATTCTGCTAGANCCTTCATAGTGAGACTATCACCCTGCTGTACAACCCCAGTGGTGAAACAGGTATTTGGAGAGGTTTTCCTGTGGCTAACTTTGCCTGTAATACCTGATGACTGGGCAGTGCCCTGCCCTTGCTGTTTTCCTGGGTCACTTTAGCTGCACTTGCTAGCCTTTTATGAGTATATTTGTCCCAAAAACACAGAGAGAAAACAAACCCGAAGGAGCCCTCGGGTCAGAATGCTCCCTCCAGTCATCTTTTGTGAGCAAGCTTTATTAACAATCCAGCAGGAGCAGCGTTTCCAGCATCCTTTCTCCTTCACTTGATCCCTATTCTTGTCTTCTCTAACCTTCTTGGTCTGTCACAGCACCTGAAAAACTTGCACAGATGAATTCCCCCAAAGGCTTTTTTTCTGGAGTCTGCGGTACTTCATTTATTGTTGCAGCTTTGTGAAGGATGAGGTGTTTTTGCAAGGAATTGGTTTGAATTGGGCAGTATCTGAGAAACAAATAGCCGAAACTTTATTCTGACTTGGTACAGCAGGTGTTCCAGTGTGAAGGAGTTGCTTGTTTTCTTGAGATTGACACTGCTTGAATAATTGAGGAACCAGGAACATGTACCTTCACATTGGTTTCCTTAATCAGAAAAGGAAAACAAATTCCTACTTTTTAGCAATACTGTACTTTGCTTGTTTTTTATAAGGAACTTTGTGGGGTTTTTTCCCCTCAGTATCGGATGGCATGGAATTATTAATGTGAAACAGAGGAATGCTAATTGAAGACAATTGGGAGTCAGTCTTTGGATATTACCCCATGTCTTCAGCTTTTTAAATGCTTCATTCTGCATGTAGTCAGGATAGAGTAGGGCTGGGTGCTGAGGGCAGTTCCTTGTGTCCCTCCAACTGTCAGGGTCTGACTTGGCAGGGTCTTGGTGTTCAGTCTTTGGCTCCTTTTCTTTAGGTATATATAGCAAAATAGCACATCCTGCCTTTGCTCTGTGTCTTAGGCAGTGAGATTTGTTCACTTACATTGTATTTATTCGCTTGTACATATAGTTTATTTTTAGAGATCTGTGTCAAAGGAAAGTAACCCAATGGAAATAATGTAATTAGATAACAAATACATTCAGCTCTTGGCCAGTTGTTTACTCTTTCCGTTACATTTCATAACTCTTTGGTATTCTCATGGTCCCTATTTTGCTGATTATCCAAGCAGTTTCTTCTCTATTTGTCTATCATGGAAACTCAATTATTGTCCTGAAGGAATAATAGCTCACATCACGATCTGTTTTTAGGAATAATTGTTGGCTGCAACTTGTTACATAGCCTACCCTATGTTAGCAAAGGTTAAGCAATATATTCCAATGCATTCCTATGTCAGTAAGCCCAGCTGGCACAGAAGTTGTTTCCACTGGTGAAAATGCATATTTGTGTTATTTGTGTGCATAGCTTGTGTTGGCTGGTTTGGTGTTGGGTTGGTTTTTTGGGTTTTTTTTTCTTTTGTTGTTGTCCTCCTGGAAGGAATAATTGTGTCTATGCTAAACTTTTAGCTGCTATAAAATAGCTATAAAAGTCAAACATATAATTCGCATAAAGGAGTAGGGAAGAGGGTAGGACAGCCCTCATCAAAGCTGTGTGTTCCACGTGACAGTAGAGGAGACACGATTTATTCAGAATGGTTTAGATATGCTTGATCCTGCTTCTTAGGTGGGAGGTATAGATTAGACAGCCTCTCAAAATCCCTTCCTCACCTGGGTTTTGCTAGTCATTAACCTGTAAGAATTATTGCCTATATTTTGCCTGTGACTTTATTCTTCCAGGACTTGAAATGTTTCCTTTGCTTTGTGATTCTTGCTAGGTTTGTTCCACAGTTTAAAATGGTCATCTCCCTTGGAGAGACTTATCTTGCAGATTTGTCCGCTTTGTATTACATCTTTGATTTCACTACTGTATAATTTCTATATTAAATTTGCAACCTTCCTTCCAGTCCTTATCTTTGCTTTCTGAGCAGAAGCTGGGATGCTTTCTTCTTTTCTTTGTTAACAGATTTTTTTCTTTTTTCCTTGCTCAAAATACATTTATTATAGAACCCAAAAGTAGCCTCTGGCTGCTGTTAACAGATTACCTTTTGATACAAGTAGGTACAAACCCACCAACCTTGGATTTGTTTATCTAGAAATAAACTTTTTGAATGGATTTTTTTTTCCAGCTTTAGTACTGAAAGGAGAATATAAGCACATAATTCAAACTGTCCAGGTGACTTTACAAGAGGCCTAATGAGAAAAGATCCTCCGATGCTCTGAGTCACATTCTCTCACCTTGGCTCCACAGGGGAGACTACCCCCTTGAAACTTAGGGCAGTTTAACTTCTTAATTTTAGTATTTATACTGTGCACCAAGTTAACAACTGTGAATTCACCTGAGAATTCAATTCAAGTATCATCGAAAAATTATTTTCTATTTTTTAGCATTTTCTGCAATTTCTTTTCCTTGTCTCTCCTTATAGAAAATCTAGCATTTTAGAAAGATACATAGTCTTTAGATAAGCTCATCGCTTCTTAGATTGTTTCCCCACCAGGTTTTACTGCTTTCACCTTATTCTGAAAACATCTAAACTGTATGCTGTGAATGTCTGGCTGTGGGTTATGATATGCCAGGTAATTGGCCACCTGTCTTCTGCTGATTACTGCTAACGCAGTACAGCTGATGGATCAGTTAATGAGTTCAGTGCAGAGTCAGCCTGGACCTTAGTTCACTGGGTAACACTGTTAAAACCAAGCTGGAGCTGGCTGACTTGTACTGGACTTGCACTGGAGCAGATGAGGAGGGCTTATGTTTTCTTGCCTCCTGGAAGGAATGTTTTCTCATGAGAGGTAATTTCACTAACACTCGTCAAAGTATTTTCTTGAGCTGGTTTAGTTTAGCTTGAAAGGAACAACCCTACTTTGTAATGGAGAACATGGAGATAATTGCAGTGATTGTACTTCTGCCTCTAGTACCGGTACTACTCTACCAGTACCATTGAGACCTAGTAACTGGTTGTATGATTGTACTGAAGTCTTTTTGAGTCTTGTACCTTGCAGGGTTTGTTTAGGTGTTACCTCTTTTCTAGTATTGTGTAATGAAGGACTTGGGTAAAGTGCCTCTATGCAAAATTTTCCATGGTTAAAACCACAAGAAACATCTCTCCTTTCATTGCTCAGAGTAACTTCAAGTATGGAAGTGCCTCAGTTTGGACCTTCTGTGTTATCTGCTACTACTGTGGTAGCAGCAATGATATTTGACTATGTTGCACTAATTAAAAACTGATTAATTAAAAATAGTAGGTTTTTATAGTGACTTGATGAAAGCTTTGCACCTGTTTTGGTTGTCAAAAGTGGAAATGAGATGGCTTTTCTGCCAAAATCTTATTTATCTGCTAGCTGGAGAGAAAGAGCCACTCCACTTCTCCATCGTTGTTCATTTTACAGTCTGCTGCTCTCCCATTTGTGGGTGAGATTATAGCACTGTAAAACACAGGCTCCGTCTATAACAGAGTAAAAGTCACTGGTGATGAAAAAATAATCCTGACATTAAAAGGCTGACTCTGTCTGGGAGAAGTGAATGCTCCCTAATGAATTTAATTTGCTGCAATCAGAAATAAAAAAAAAATAATCATAAATGTGGATGTTTGAAAACGGTCTTTTCTTTCCATATTCATGTAATCCTTCCACTTGACAGGTCTGCTCAGTACCGGGGGAAAATATTGGCTGCTTTTGCTCTGTGTGTGCACTTTCAAAGCCTTCTCCCTTCCTATCTGGTTCTCAGCTGCTGGGACTGGAGGGTGTCTCTAGGCAGAGGGTGAGAAAGCGTTTACTGACATCAGGGCTTAAGTTTTCCTTTGATATGGTGCCTGGAGGCGGCTGGGGAGGAAAAGCTGAGGGCCAGATTGGTTTACATTCTGGCTTCCAGTGGTGTTTTAGAAGCTGGTTAGGGAGGTGAAGAGGCATAACACTGAGTATCTGAAATGGAATTAATTAGGCTTTTGGCAACAGGGTTTGGAAGACGGGGGAACCAAGGCTGCTGGAGTGATGGATCAGGAAGGGATCTCAGTGAAGCAGTGAGGGGCTTGCAGATAAAACAAGCCTGGCACAAAGTGTAATCTAGCTTAAAGTGAAGCAGAAACATGAGGCTCCTATAATCTGATGATAAGAAATCTTCATCTGCGCTTAAAAACATAGGAAGTGGAGTTAGTTGGTAGAAAGGTGGTGGTTAAATGTATTCATATAAAGCTCTTGGTGCCTTCAGTTAAGCTCCTCGTGAGCTCAGTGTAGTCAGCATTGTACAAACACAGAAATTCCCAGTTACTTCTCTAGAGAACCTGAAGTATAGATATTGTATGACAGGTGGTGGTGAAGGGAATAAAACAACAAATACAAACTGAAATTAGAATCTTGTAAATAGCTGAATACTGAGTGTTACCAAAAAAGTGAATACTAGGGTTCCTGGGTAACCTTTCCATTGCTGTCATGTGTGTATACACTGTAATACTTCTCAGTGCAATTACCTGGCTTTTGCAGGATGTTGCTGCCATATTCTAACAGAAATGTGTGAAAAATATTTGGTTACCTTAGAGTCTAGCTAAATAGCTTCAGTTTGTCAGGAGTTTGAGTCGCTGATGTCTGCTAGGCTAATGTAGCTCTCCTGACAAAGGACTTCTCTTTTTTTTTCAGGAATGTGTACCCATGCCCTAGGGGGCACAAAACAAACATAAAATTGGCAGGCAGTTCTTCAGAAAATTTTGTGCTGCCTTTTTCTGTCTATCAAAATTGATCCTAGAACTTGTTGAGATAAGAAAACAAACGCAAGGGGCTCCCTGCTCCCATCTCTTTAAGCCTCTTAGGAGTTTTGTTCTCTGAATAGCTGATTGCATTTTGTTTCTTGTCTTGCTAGATGGGCTGGTGATCCCCTTGGTGGAACTGTCTGCAAAACAGGTTGCATTTCACATTCCATTCGAGGTGGTGGAGAAAGTTTATCCTCCAGTGCCTGAGCAACTGCAGCTTCGGATCGCCTTCTGGAGTTTCCCAGAAAATGAGGAAGATATCAGGTAATGAATACTCTTTCTGTTTTATTGATACTTAAGGAAGAGTTCTGTTCACTGAAGGAGAGAACCGTTATCCCTTTGATGTCCCACATATGTCTTCTGCTGTTCTCATGGGCAGTTTGTAATACATGGATGGATTACTGTGGGAAATCCTACGAGTTTTATTTTGGGATGAGCTGCCCTGTATATGTCCCAGGGAAAGCATGTGCATGTTTCATGTGCAAATGATAGCAAAATAAATACACCCTTTAATAGGCATGACTATAACTTGTTTGTAGAGTTTTGTCCTTACGTTAATCTTACTCAGTGTTCATTCCAGTTTGAATCTGTTGCTTGAGTTGGAGCTTTCTCTGGGCTCAGAAATTGCTGGGGAGGGCTAGCTCAGTACGCTGTGCAAGCCTTTCGGTGATGTGAGTAGGAGAATCAGAATTTGCTGAGAACAGCAGTGATCAGTGGGTACAGTCGGAGAGATGACTATATTTCTTATGTTTCCACATAAATTTTGTGAGTACGTAGTCAACAACTCTCTGCTTTTAGTTTATTTTTGCTGAAGATTTTATACTACAGGAGGCCTATCCCTGTAACTGTGCATTCAGAATTTTGTTGCAAAGCAGTGATGATATATTCTTTTAGAAAGAATGGTCCTGAAAGTTCTTAGATGTGTTCATCTAATGTTCTGGTATCAGATGGAGGAGGTAAGGTCAGAAGTGCTGATGTAATTAGTAAGATCACCTGTGGGGGGGAACAGGTGATTGTATGTGTTAATTATTCTGATGAGCGCAGATGTGAAAAAAACCAACTTGTGAGCAAGCAGGTAACTCATCTAGAAGTACAAGGTAACAACACAAAGTTACTGTGGCATGCTAGCATTGGACCTTGAGTTGCTATTATATGTATACAGTAGCTGGATTTTAGGCTATGAATTAATTTGTACTTCAGAGCCTTAGGTTGAAATTCCTAGAAATGCCAGTGGCTTTACACAAACCCACTTAAGAAGAGCCTGACAGTTTTTATGGTTGAAGTGTAATGGAGAAGTGGTAAAAAAGAGCTGGACTTGATCTTAAAGATGAAGATAGTAAGGACTTTTTTCAAAGGCTGTGCCAACAAAGAATGCCAGAGGATAATAATGTGAAATTTCTCAAAAGTAGACCAATTTTGATGTGTTGTATGTATCTCTTGCAGATTGTACTCGTGTTTGGCGAATGGCAGTGCAGATGAGTTCCAGCGAGGCGAGCAGCTCTTCCGGGTGAGGGCTGTCAAAGACCCTCTCCAGATAGGTAAGAACATTGCAGCTCCATCCATGTCTGGAGATATTTCAGATTCCCAAAACCACCTCTGCAATAGGACGGTGTGGTGGTGTGACTGTGGCATCCTGGACTAACCTCCCTGCCATGTGTGTTCTTTGTAATGTCTTGAGCTAAATACGGCGTTCATTTCAGCCTCACTGGGGTCAGCTCTGAAGTTAAATGAAAACCCAGAAATGTTCTGAAAAGTAGATCTCTGATGTGTCTCAGCAGTTTGGGAAAAAACTGCATAGGGTGACCTTGTGTCTATAATTCTTAAATTTCCTCATTGATAGAGATAACTTAGTTTTCTAGAACGTTCTGATCAAATGAATGCCTTGCCTAAAGTGCGTGTGTGGCAGAGAGGAAGTTTTAATTATTCTGGTGGCAAAGGAATTATGTTAATAATACAGTTACTCATGTAGCATTTCAGGAGAAGGAAATTCCTGTTGCTGGACAGTGGGTTTTATCGCTTCTCCTCACTTATCTTGTTCTTTTTATGCTTTATGGTTATAGAAACTTATCTTATCTTAAACAAAGAATTGGATTCTGTTTTTTTTATTAAATCCTTTGAAGTGAAGAAGAATATTGAGCTAGCTTTCCCAGTGGCAGCTGCTAGACAGGAAGGCATTGAAATAAAGACACTAATATGTCAAGGTGGGCCACGTCAATGCAATGCAGATGTGTTGTTTTTTCTGCAAGTGTAAGCTTCAGAAATAGAATATTAATTGGCATGTGGGAACTGAGCCTGGCTGTAATAAGAAAAATGGTAATTTAAAAAGCTGTATTATGTTAAGGAGCAAAGTTTCTATATTTTCATGTGATGAGGGGTAGAGACTTCTATGGGCCTGTTTAGTTGCTAGTACCAGTAATACTTAAGTCTCGGTGATTAATGGATGAATAACTATAGGTAAAGGACCCTCAAAAAGGGAATAAAAGGGCACCATACTGTAAAAGTTTGGGGAAGACAAAAGAGAAGGAGGTAGTCATTGTGATATGCAACTTGCAAGAGACTGGTGAACTGTTATCTGAATATAGGTGAAGCATTTGAAAGGATTTTACCTAGCCTGCTGTCTACTCTGGTAACAGTACCGGGAATTCTTGAGAATTGAAGTGAAGTACTTCTTCATACATAAGGTATATTGAGTTGTCAGTGAGACCAGATAGTAGTTTTGGAACAAATTGACCTAAATGGGATTAAACTGACTTTTGAGTGTATTCATAAGCTCTGAGAGAGGCCTCTAAGGCATCTGCAGAACTTGAGGAAGGCGAATGTTTGAGAGAGACAAAATGAGCTAAAATGCAAGTGGCTGGAACTCAGTAAATCCTGGTGCTTTCACAGTGGAAAAGAACAGAATATTTAATATGCAGTGCTCAGACCGTGGTCAAAACTTGTTTCAGTGATACATGAAACAGGCAAGGAGGTGTAAAGCAATGTAAATGAACAAGGGCTGGGAATATTCTTGCAAAACCTGTGAGGGGGGGAGGAGGAGGAGGAGAGGAGTAGGGAAAAGGAATCATCGGTGAATGATACAGGGAAGGAACTGCTTAAGTACATGTACAGCAACTGGGCTTTTTGACAAAGGATTGTGTGTGTGGAAGGGAAGGAAGTAACTTTGTTTAAACAGTAAGGTTCTTTCCTCCTTCGTAGAGGAACTTTATCTGATGGAGGGACTACTGTGTCTTTTGTTTTCCCATGAGTAGCCCAGCAGCTGCTGCTAGTGGGTTAGATATAATTTCAGTTGGCTACTGCAAATGATTTTCTACTGTGTGTTTGCAGTTTTGAGTTTCATATACTGTGAAATAGGGAAAGAAACGTGGGAAATGAAGCAGCCCTTGAGAGGGGATTTGATTTGGAGCAGGATTGGGCAGTGCCTTGCGGTATTGTGATCAACAGGACAAAGCTTGAAATGTGCTTTGTGCGGCTTTGTCCCATTTCTCTTTGCAGTATAAGATTTTATTATTTTTTTTTAAACATGAGTAATCTTAGTCGTCTTGTTCACATACAAATTCATATCCATAACTTCTGAACAAAAGCACCTCTTCACTGTGTTCCAACCCATCCCCCCTTTTATTTTTTTTTACAGTGTTCTACTTTATATACACAAAGAATTGACTTTTTGTAGGCCTTCCTCTCCCGTTCCCTTTGTGGCAGTCATATACCTGTCTCCTTGCATTGAAGACATTATTGCAGTTCTTGAATAGGTGTATTGTAGTTGCTGATCTTGGGGACTTTTTTTCTATCATAGTCTTAAATCTCTTTTTAACAAATGAAGAAGGCAGCAGCAGGTTCAGCTGCTTTCGCCTTGAATAGTGTCTCTAAGTCTCCACTTTTAGAGATTCTAGTATCTTGGTTTAATATAAGCAATGCCTAGAATTGCCATGCATTACTTCCTATCTAAAAGCTTCTGTTCAGCTATTGTTTTCCGGTTTCTGTTAGTGCTGGGGAAGCCAGAGAAAAGGGTTCTAGGATTCTGTGAAGAGGTGTGTTACTTGTCACTGTTACAGACCTACCAAATAGCAAAAAAGAAAGCTTGGAAGCTGTATTGCAAAAAGTGTTCTTAGTAGGGTGTTTTTAACCCATAGGTCACTTAAATCTTTTCATTCCAATTCTTTATGGAGTTGCTTGGGATATTTCAAATTTGTGCATTTCCACCTGAAATCATAAGGACTAATAGGATCTCAGAAAAATGAGTAAACAGCCCTGAAATTTCACAATAAATGAGTTTCATGATAAACATTAAATGTAAAAGATGCTGATATAGCTATCCTAAAATTCTGAAAACTGGATTTTAACCAGCCAGAAGCATACATTTCTCTTGGGTACTATTCCTGAAAGATTAAGGTTCAGGGCTAGAGCAGCGAGAAGGATTAGTTATGGACTGAAAAAAAAGCCATCTGTCTTTTGTAGTACCCAGTCTTGGCAGCAGTTGATTATTTCCTGCTTTTACACTTGATCAAACAACGTGTCTTAAATTATTGAGAGGACACTGTTGTGCTACCCCTGCTTCACTACATGCTGGAACCCGCTTCCTGGGTGCAGTAGGTCACTCCTGGTGCCCTCTGTGCATAGGGAGTATGTTGTACGTAGCTGGTACCCTCTGAAAGAGTGATGCTGCTGCGTGGCATATCTGTTCTGAGTGGTAAATCTGGTGCTCATAAGAAGTGTAAGATGCGCTTTTTGTGTAGAAAGCCCAAGTGCTTTCATGGAAGCGCTATAAGCTTGCTCTGCACCAGCAGAGTATTTAAGAAAATGGTAGCTGGTAGGGGGTGAGACTCCTGGCAGAGCAATTCCTCTCTGCAGCTCGTTCTTGAGGCCTCCTGGCAGTGGAGCTTGCCAACAATAGGGTATAGATCTCAGGTTGTTTGATTTTTTTTCTGCTGGGCTACATCAGTTGCAGAATGAATGCTGCTGGTACACACAAACGTGTTTTTGTAATGTGGTGTTATGCATGGAGCAGATAAGCTGTTGTTGGGTGGTGGGAGGGAAGAACATTCTTGCCTCCATGAGTTGACCAGATCACTCAGATGTGCAGTAGATGCGATCCTTGTCTTCACGTTTAAGCAGGAAGGTGAGAGCTGTGGTCTGCAAGAGGGGACAGTATCACAGAATGATATGGGCTTGGAAGTGACCTCTGGAGATCATCTAGTCCAACTCCCCTGCCAGAGCAGGTCCTCCTAGAGCAGGTTGCACAGGAACGTGTCCAGGCAGGTTTTGAATGTCTCCAGTGACAGAGACTCCTCTCTGGGCTGCACTTTGACTGTAAGCAAGTACAATTTGGTGACCATTTCTTTAAACAGCCTTGGGCTGAGCACTGCAGAGTGGTCCCCCTCGTAGTCACCTTTTCCGTCCCTGCAGGCTCAGACTTCTGTAAGCTGTGCAGTGAACTGAATTGTGGTATTTTTCTTGGTAAAAGTAACCATTAATTTAATCCAGAATTTTCTCCTGTTAGGGTTTCCTGTGTCATCCCACAAATAGTTCTTCAGTACAGCAAGTACCCAAAAAGAACTGTGTAGAGTTGCTTGAATTAGTGGTGTCAGTGGCAGATGTTCATCAAGCTACAGTTTGAATTGAAGCTTGTGATATGTCATGCTGAAGCCCTTAAGTTGTCTCTTTTTATAACTGTTCTTCCCTCTTTGCATTTAATCAGTTAACTACCTTCACACACAAATAAAAATGTCATGGGAGGAGCTTAGTAAGAGTGTATAGCTGTGACCTGTTCTTCCCTAGCACCCTTTGAATACTTCTTTTTCTCAGTGAAACAGAATTGCTGCAATTACAATTTGTGAAATGCTTAATTTGCTTTTGTGAAAATTAGGGCATTTTGGCATTAGTCTGAGATGCTTCTGGTATAACAGAAGGTCTAGCTGAACTGTTTGGGTTGTATTATCCAAGTGTGGAACATAAATTAGAACTGTAGCTAGTAATAAGCAGTGCAGTAATTTTGTTGTGAATGCCTTCTTTTGTTTTGATTCTGTTCCAATTGCTAAAATGGCTGAAGAATTTGGGTGGCATTATGTGTACTAATCAAAATAATCACCCACATCAGGAAAAGGATTTGAATTCTGGGGAACAGGAGAAGTAGAAAGGTTAAGCAAGGTAAGAGCAAGTTTGTGTGGGCATTATATTCTGAGGAAGAGATAGTGCACATGGTTTTAAAAGGGATTTAGTAGGTCACGTGCACTCCCCAACACCATCATTATTATAATCTCACAATATCATAATAAAAACTTAGCAGTGTGGATTCATAATGCACTTCCCTGTGCTGATGATGGAGAAAATATTGCAATCACTGTCTCAAGCCATATTTTTTCACTTAAGGTAGATTATTGGACTGAAATTTGGTTATGGCTTTGATACCCTTGGTGCATTCCATGCTTCATTAAAACTGAATTTGAGACTAGCAAAAAGGCTGTGAAGCTGGTGCTCATTGCTGTAGAGGATGATTAACTGGTGATAGGGGCCTTCAAGACAAGTAGAAGATTCATGCTCCTGGTGGCCTTTTCCTGCTTGTAATGTATGTGCCTCTGGATAACCGTTATCTGTAGAGGAAGCTGCATTATGGCATTGTGCATGAGTTTATACAAAGCCAAGCCTCATTAAAGCTCTTTGTCATCCTGAGATGAGATTCATAATTTATTTGTTTCATCACAGATTAATTGGGCTGGATTCATTCAAGTGTTATTGCTGAAATTTCCCTTTTCCATTGATTTTAGTCTGAGTGAGAGGAGTATTTTTTTTTTTCTGAGTACGTGGTTTATATAAGTGGAATATTTGTAAAATTGCAAGGATGTACATAATTTATGGAATTGTGTAGCTTCTGAAGCCACAAAGTAAGTGTTCAGGTGTAAGTGATGCCTTCTTTAGCTCACTGTAAAATTGTGAAAGTTGACTTATTTGGAAATAATTCTGAAGAAGTCACCTAGCTTGTACCACACTGCGTCCGGAGTTAATTAACATAGAAATCATGCCCAAAATATGTATAGTTTAGCTTTGACCCTGTGACCAATAACCCACATTTTTCATTGATGGCTTTATCCATTTCTCCTATTATTTTTTTTTCTTGTTAAGTATTAATAGAAATAAATATATAAATAAATTAACAGCTGGTATTTTTGACTCTCTTATATTCTGCCGTAGCTGATTGGGAAGAAGTAAGAGCTGGAGACTCTAGATCCATGTTTGTTCCTGTGTGGATGTTGTTACTAGATGCGTTGTTTCCCTGTTTAAGTGGCACATACCTAAATTTCCATTCTAACTGAATCTGCCTCCCAAGCACCAGAAGAGTAATTCTGGATTTTTCCATTTTAACAGGTTTCCATCTGAGTGCCACCGTGGTACCCCCACAGATGGTGCCGCCCAAAGGCGCGTACAACGTGGCGGTGATGTTTGACCGATGCAGGATCACCTCGTGCAGCTGTACCTGCGGAGCCGGGGCCAAGTGGTGCGCTCACGTCGTGGCGCTCTGCCTCTTCCGGATACACAATGTAAGCCTTTAAATACACTTCTGCTCTCCCCGAGGCATCTTCTCCGAGTCTCTCCTCATTCCAGTTTCAGGCAACACGCGCTGTCTTTAGGGAAATTGTTCTTGGCACTCTTTTTGCTTACAGATTGTGCAAATGTGTGCTCACAGTTGCAGTCTGCAGAGTGAATTGTTTGAGGCTCTAAACTGCAGGCTGTCCTTTGATAATGTGCAAATTGCTAAGGGTAGATACAGAGTCCTTTTTGGCCCCTTCCTGTTTCTCATTTAAATGCTAGGATTACTCATTCTTTCTTCAGTTCTGCAAGGAGTGAAAGGTCACCAATAGCTAGTCTTTTATTAAGCCTTTGTAAATATAGGATTTGAATGCTCTTTCTTTTGGTTGCTTGATCATTCCGAGTGCAAAAGGAAAGTGATTTTGATCACTGTTGGCCTTTATGTTCACCGGTTCATTTTAACACCTACAAGTGTCATTTTGACTTGTAGATTTCAAACAGTCGGTTGAGTTTATGGTTTTATTTGACTGCTTGTATTACTTATGGCCTCATATAGAGTCAAAAGTAGGTGTTTCTCATCCCAAGGAAGTCCAGGTGAAAATACATAGAATCAACATGAGATACACAATACAGATTAATTTCCTCAGTCTTTGGGAAGCTGAGAAATACATCTTGAGGAAGGATTAAACTTGGGTGATTGAAAGGAACAGAAGATTTTTTGCTGTCACAGAACATTTTATAGCTGTCATGCTCGTGATCAACTCCAGATTGTTAAATAAGTGCTAATAACCAGCCAAAGCTTGTTAATATTTCACAGATGACAATTGTAGTAGGCTTAAATCAATACTTTTGTGAAATCATTAGATTATCGCTATAATTTCTGTACTTAGGACAGGAGAGTTGGCAAAAAAATGGATTCTGCTTTGAATATAGTTGCAGTTTTGAAAGGTGGGTATCAGGAGTGAGGATAGGAAACAAATTTTCATTTATATTATTTACACTCAGAAAGTTCATACCCTAAGACAAAAATCATCCTTTTATCTCCAACCCTTTCTTCTATCTGAAAAATGGTTGTGAAAGGATTTTCGTGTTTGTGTATATTGGCTGCTGACACTAGCAAGTTACAAGTTAAGGTATATTGCTTTATGTAGGCAAATGAATATCAGAAACATCGTTATTATCAAACTGCTTTTGCCTGTTTCCAGGTTAAATTTTAGGTGGTTACCATTTGGACATTTTTTAATTATGTAGAGTAAAAATGGTTAAGATCTGGTGGTGGGGTTTTTCTTATCATCTAAGTTATTCTAACATACGGAAAGAGACTGATTTGAAGATTGAATTAAAAAAAGCTCTAATGAGATAAATGAGGTGGTTGTGATTCTGTGAAACAGTTCCCCACCAAGCTGGTTGGTTTGCCAGAAGCTAAAGGAATAATGTCCTGTTTTAGAGGTTTGTTTGTGAAATCCCTGCTAGTATTTGTGCAATTGCTAGCAACAACAGATCTTAAGCACAGCTGTTAAAGCAGTTTCCTTGAAAAGCAACTCTTAAAAACAGTTTTTATAAAGCCTAGACAGCTTATTTGCATCTTATCTGCGACACACCACATAATTACAGGGAAAAAAATTGTCCATCAAGACCAAGCATGGTATGCATCAGCATAGCTACTGGTCATGGCACTTCATCCATTCAGCGGACACAGCTTCATTAAGTCTGAACCTGTTAATGGCAGTTTATATCTCCGTTTCTTTCTGCAGGCATCCGCGGTATGCTTACGAGCACCTGTGTCTGAGTCCCTGTCCCGGCTACAAAGAGACCAATTGCAAAAATTTGCTCAGTACCTAATCAGTGAACTTCCACAACAGGTAAATGGGGACAATAGATAGGACTGACTTTTCCTGAAATTCAATCATTTTTATTCTGGGTCAATTTATACAATGCCTTTTGTTACCATATAACCGATAAGACTGTTCAGTTGTCAGTCACTTAGAAGGCTTTCAGTTCTTGCCCTTTTCACATTCACCATTCTATTATTTGACAATTGTCTCTTGCTGAGTAGAAGATTAGAAGTGTCTTAAAAGGAGAAAGAAGAGTGATGGCACTTCATATTAGCATGGATATGCGCTTAGCTTGTGGAAGATCAAACACCATAAAATAAAGGCATGGTGGTGAAAAATGTAGGTCAGAACAAAACAAGTTGCTGCTTTTTTGTGTGTTTGGTTAGTTAAGTAGAGAAGAGGCCCAGGGGATTGCTGTGTGTACCTTAGGTGAGCACTTTCTAATGCACCCAGTTGGTGACCTTTTGACTTCCCACATTGTAGCTTCCCGGCGATTTTTATGAATCATTTGGGTCATGAAAATAATAGACATGAAATTTTGTTAGTTGAAGGCAAAATCCGTTCTGTTATTCCTGTAATATCTAAGTTGTTCAAGGTTGTGTCATTTATATAATCTGCCTAAGATGCTTGCACGGAATATACAAGAATACCTGAGTCATTGTGAAACCTTTGCTTAAAAATATATAAGGGCCTGGCAGCTTTTATTTGCTGGCTTAACCAAAGGAGGTTGAGAAAAACTGACCTGCGTGGATATCTGTCACATTTCAGTAGAGCATGCCCAATGTCTTCAGTTGAAGTTAGATTACTTTGAGTGTGTGCCTAAAATTCATATTATGGTGCTGTGCTTGGGACACTGAGGTATTCTATTGTTCAGATGTCCTCTAAATTTCTTGCAGAAATACATAATCTTTGTAGGAGATGAAACAGAAGAATCATATAATAGGAAAGCGATATAAAAGTACTGCTTTTGTGTTGCTGAGAGTTCAGCACCGATAGTGTGTGCTTCTTGCTGCCTTAGGTAACACACAAAGCTTTTCTTCTCTCCTTAAGGACTCGGAGCTTTGTGTCACATAGACTGGTGCTTAATGAAAGAGGGTTTGGAAAGGCTAGCAGTGGTGGTAGATTTTTTTTGCTTTCAAATATTCTGTGTCTGCTCCTTTTTGCAGGGGTAATTTCTCCTTCAGTCATGTGTACCAGCTGTGCACCCAGGAACCTCCGGATTATTTAATTTTAATTATTACCATCTTGCCAGATAATCTGATGGATGCTGCCCAACGTAAAAGTTTGGACTTTATTGGCAGATGCATCTTAACCCGTGTTGTGTAATTCCCTTGAAAAAGGCAAGGCGCGTCCCATACTCTTCCAACAATCTCATTCCTGGTCTTCAGGATTTCTGAGTGAAAACAGATACCCTGATACCTTAGGACCCCATATTTTGACTACGTGATGTAGAGTTAGAGTAGGCTGCGTACGTGATTCTATTTTATCCTTATTTCCAGCCTGTGATTTGCATTATGGTACAGTCACGTAATGCTGAATTACTTTCAAGTGCGAAGGGAGGGTGGTCTGTAGGAATGCAGCTAGATAATGAGATGGTTCTTAAAATCTCCCTAGAAAGTGTTTTCTGTATCTGTGAAAATGTCAGTGGTTCTGAAGCTGGAATTTATTACCCAGTTATTCTCCCATGAGCTATTTCCCTTCATGAAACCAGTACTCCTATTTCAATTAAATATGAATATTTTGGCAAAAATGCCTGAAGGAGAGTCACTGCAGGTCCCTGATACTTCAACCTTAAGGCATGTCGTTGCCTAGACCTGTGACTTCTCTGCTTTGGGGTGACTTAAAATATGTAGTGGCGGAGAAAGGTATATAATAGCTTAATGCTGAGTTTGTTTCTTCAGATGACTCAAATGCAAAATGGCATTGTTTCTTCTTCCGTTTGAGATGGATCTGTATTTGCAAATACAGATGTACTAAATGTGCTTTGCTCTAAAGTAAATGTGATCTTTAACCACAGCTGTTGTGTGGAGAAAGATAGGGGGATATCAGATGTTCTCATACAAGTAATTTAAATCCAAACTATATTCCTAACTAGCTGTAAGCATGCATACTGAAGGGTAAATGACTTTATAGTTTCAGCCCAGATTTAGTTTGGGGGGGGTGGGGAACCACTTTGTGCTATGCATTTGTCTTTCAAAAAGAGCACTCTTTATATCTACTTAGGATTTTGCAGCCAGGTGTGAGCCTTATCTGCTTTTCTCTGAACTGTCCAGAAACTATGATTGCGGTAGCTTAGCATTGGGATTATATTAGTTTACTATTGGATATAGGTTTGCTTTGAGAAAGGAGAGGAGAAAGTGTAACAGCTGGTTTACTTACTATTGTATAATCTTTAGCACCCTCTGTCGTCCTTTCTGGAAACATAGCTGTGTGTGTTTGATACTTCTGAGAGTGCTTCAGTAATGAAAATCCAGGCAAATCTCTGTCTGAGTGTCTCAGAATGAGAAATACTGCGTGTATTGAAAGCTTGCTTCGTGTTTTCAGATTCTTCCAACTGCTCAGCGCTTGCTGGATGAGCTGTTATCTTCTCAGTCTACTGCCATCAACACAGTGTGTGGAGCCCCAGGTAATGTTGATACGCCTTGTGTCGGTAATCTGTGTCACAGATAGGAAGGGGCTTTATTTCCATTGCTTTGATGAGTTTCTGAACTGGTCTGTTACCACATAGCTGGGATTGCAGGTGGATGTCAAGGAAAAGGGCAAAGTACAGGGACATCCATGTGTATATGGCACAGCAACACAGCACTTGCTGGTGTAGTGGAAGCCTCACAGAGGAAGGGACCATCAGGCAAAGCACCTTTGTAACGGAAGATTTTACTTTTATCAATCATAGACTCCTGGAAATGCTGATTGGAGAGGACCTGTCCGACTTCCTACTTGAAACGGGACTGTTTGCAACCCTAGGCTGGGTTAGGTGTGGCTTAGGCTAGTTTAACCAAGTCTGGGTTGCCAGAGGTGTTACAGAGTATTCCTAGTTTAGTGCTGCATTACCCTTTTGGTCAAGACTTTTTTTTTCCTTCATGTCCAGTGTGAATACCCTTTTTTTTTTTTTTAATCATCTTCTACTGCCAAGAAGAGTTTGTCTGTGTCGTGTTTGTGATTCTAAGTAGTTGTAGGCTGTTAATGGTCACCCCTCACACTCTCCTCCTTAGGTGAAATTAGCCCATCTTCCTCAGCCTCACTTCATGGCTCATGTGTTCATGCCCACAACTGTCTCGATATGCCTCTACTGTGTCCTCTCTGGTTTCTCAGTATCATTCCAGGTGTAATTTTACCAATGCCAGGTAGAGGGAGATAAAATAAGTTCATTTAATTTTTTATATCTGCTTTTCTTAATATAGCCCAGTTTGCAGGTTATTTTTTTGTTTTGTGTTTTCAGTGAAAGTTTGTCATCCACCATAGTCCTTAAACCCTATCAGCTTTCAGTCTGTCCTGCTGCATGGGGTTTTCTGTCCCAGGCATAGAAGTTTACATTTTTTTTCCTCAGTGAACTTCATGGGGTTTCTGTTAGCACAATCCTTGAATTTCTGCTGTTCCTGCTGGTTGTAGTGCATGCCAGCCACATCTCCCAATTTAGCGTTGTCACTGGTATAGGTAATGGGGTAGTTCTGAATAGTGAGTACTGCAGTGAGTGAAATAAACTGAGTAATGCTGTCTCTGTGCTCCCTATAATCTCTGTGATTGGGCACACAGAGGAAAATGTCCTCAAAGCCTGAAAACTGTGCATGTGGTTTTTTTTTTTTTTGTCAAGATCCCACTGCTGGACCCTCTGCCTCAGATCAAAGCACCTGGTACTTAGATGAGTCTACTCTGAGTGACAACATAAAGAAAACCCTTCATAAATTCTGTGGACCCTCTCCAGTTGTTTTCAGGTAAACTGTTTCCCGTGGAAGGGGAAGTGGGATATTGATGTAAGCTGTAAGCTCATTCGTGGTACGGCCTGTGCTCTTATGTGATGCCAGGGAGGAAAGGATGCTCAGTCTTGCGGTCGCTCTTCTGGACTGTATTCTTGTATAGCTTCTCCGTTGTTACTTCAGTAGACCATACTATGTTTGCACCATATCTTACTTACATAGTGTTCTGAGTCTAATCAGGCATCCTGTCTTTTAGGTTATGTGTATCTGTCCCATTTAAGTTGCAAATATACTTTTGGATGTAGAATATACTCAGGTTTTTGTATGGCTGTGCTTTATTTCATTTTTTTTCTCACCCTGTTCTGCTATTTTATCTACAGTGATGTGAATTCAATGTATCTCTCTTCCACGGAACCACCAGCTGCTGCTGAGTGGGCCTGTCTCCTGCGTCCCCTGCGAGGAAGAGAGCCTGAAGGAATCTGGAACCTGCTTTCCATTGTGCGGGAAATGTTTAAGAGAAGGGATAGCAATGCAGCTCCTTTGCTGGAGATTCTGACTGACCAGTGTCTCAACTATGAGCAGGTATCTACATCTCTTTACTCTGTGTGGTGTGTGTGTAATTCTGGGGAGCCAGGCTGAGCCAGTGACTGCTGCCCTGTGCCTGTACAATCCGTGGCTGAATTATTATTATTTTTTTAACAGTCAGTATGCATTAAGGGCATGTGCTTCTCCACACTAAAACAATGTTAGAGTTTGCTCTTGTGCTGATTTAGTGATGTCTCATTAACATTCTATCAACAAAGTACCCCAGCCCTTTTAACATGGGTATATGCAGTCTGAACTCTTTTGTTCAGCACATTTGATTTGATTTCTGTTCCATCAAGATAATTAATGTTTCTTTCTAAACAAAGTATATCACATATTAGCTGTCATTTTGATAAAAAATAAAGGTATATGTTGGGTGGTAGAATCTCAGATTCTTTTGTTATTTTTGTAGAAGATATCTCTTGATGGATTTAAGTAATAAATATTTTGATATATTTTTTTAAAATAATATTAGGGGAAAAGTTTCCTTTGACAGTTCAGGATGCTGATCTCACTCTGTAATACAAATTGCAGTGTAAGAAGTTGCTCCATCACATACTTCAACTCTGAGCAGGAAAAAGGAAACGCTTAATTTATGACATTTGTTGTAGAATGACAGAATGTGATTATTCACTTTTTCCCTCCAAGTGTGAAGGCCTCTCGTAAGACAACCTCTTGTGAGGTTTTATTCTGTGGGCATGTGCCTTCTAACCAGAGAAATTTGGAGAGACCCTTGGTTTTCACAAACCAATGCTGCTTTAATGCTCTTCGTTATTTTAGAGTCAAATGAAAACATGGCAATACCTACAGATCCCGCTTCCTTGTGGTTTTGAGGTTAAGTGAGAGCAGGGGGTGAGATGTTATCCACAGCACAGGTCCACTGAACGCTTTCTTGTGCAGATCACTGGCTGGTGGTACAGTGTACGGACATCTGCATCCCACAGCAGTGCCAGCGGCCACACAGGACGCAGCAACGGCCAGTCAGAAGTGGCTGCTCATGCTTGTGCCAGCATGTGTGATGAGATGGTGGTTCTTTGGAGGCTGGCTGTCCTTGACCCAACTATTAGTCCACAGAGGTGAGCACCAGAATATGATCCAGTCTCTCTTTTGTTTCTGTGATATGCAAGCACGCTTGAGAGTTTCTTCCTGTAGATTTCTTGTGTTTGTATCATTGCTATTACAACCATTAGTCCTCCTGGACTATCTGCTATGTAAGGTTCAAGAGCACTATTATTACTTTAAACTTTAATTGCTATGGCTGCTCACTTTTAGCATCATCATGTAGTGTGAATAATTTGTTTTCTGAGAGTTCTCTTTTACATATGAGTGTAATTCTGCATTTCAGTGTCCCAGTGGAGAACACTTTGAAAGTTAACACTGGCTACCAATAAATTTTAGTGCTTTCTAAATGTAACTCTTCAGCAGCTTAATGGATTTCTGTTTAGCCCAGTCACTCATTGTTGTCTATTTCGAGATGAACCATTTCTTGCTTTCTGTTGTTCTTACAGAGTTTATTCTCTGCAGTGTATTGGTAAACAGCATCACTCGTGTATGACTTTTCAGTCAGTGTTTGCAATTGTCTGAGGAAAAATTAGAAGCCTGCAGAAGCCTCATAAACCACATTGTGCCTTGGAAAATCACTGCCATCTTTATTTAGCACTAGTTGAATAGCAGAGGAAGTGCTGAGAGCTCGTGTTGAGATGTTGTGGTTGACATTGTAATAATTTGTTTTGTACATCTAGTTTACAACGTGATGTGTAAAATGTACTGAATTAGTTTACTGTTCTATGAATGCTCAGAAAAAGGTTTTCAGCACAAATGAAAGCAGGATGGTATTTTCAATACAATTACACATTAACAGGATTTGCTGTTTGGGAATTGTTGTATAACGTTAATAAAATGCGCGATTGTTGTGGTTCAACCCAGCAGGCAGCCAAACACCATGCAGCCGCATGCTCACTCTCTCCCCTCCTCCAGTGGGATTGGGGGGAGATAATTGGGGAAAAAAATGGTAAAATTAATGGGTTGAGATAAAAAGAATTTAATAGGACAGCGAAGGAAGAGAAAATAATAACAATAATAGTGATAAAAGAATATACAAAACAAGTGATGCACAGTGCTCACCACCTGCTCACCACTGCCCAGCTCCCCGGCCAATCCCCCTTTATATACTGAGCACAACAGCTCTGGTATGGAATATCCTTTGGCCACCTTGGGTCTGTTGCCATTTTCAGCTTCCTGTAGAAAAGCCCTTGGCTGCTTAGCAACAACTAAAAACATTAGTGTATTATCAACATTATTCTCATCCTAAATCAAAAACATAGCAGTGTACCAGCTGCTAGTAAGAACGTTAACTTTATCCCAGCCAACACCAGGGCAGTATCCACCCCTGATTCAATTCCATTTACGTCAGCTGAGGTCATACACTTTCCAGTACATTCCAATTAATCACCGCCACTTTTCCTGTCTCTGTCAGGGTAGCAATATCTTGCCACAGTGGGACGGCCCAGGTGGGTTTGCCTCTGAGCTGCTGGTTGCTCTGCATCCATTGCTGTAGCCATCCCCACAGGGCACTTGCCACCATCCAGTACAGAGAGAAAGTACAGGCCATTTTTCTCACTCAGTGGTATCTAAAGCCAATTGGATTGTTTTCACCTCTGCAAACTGACTCGATTCACCTTGTCCTTCAGCAGACAACTATGTAAGGTACATAGGGGCACTAACATGGATGCAATTTCTGACTTGCACAGTTTACAGAATGAAGTAGCTAAATACAGGAGATGAAGACAAATAAAAAACTGTAGGAAACGGGGAATGAGGCTTAAAGTAAACACAAACATCAATCAGATCACATAGAAAAAACATAAAAGATTTTGGCTTTTAATAAAGTATGAGGTCATGCTACGTGTGTTCACATTTGAGTTATTTGGCACAGTTCAAATTTGTCCAGATCTCCTACTTGAGCTTATGCAAGATTGAAATGCTCCTGCTTGATTACCTGTTCTCTTGGTGTTTGAATAGTCATCAAGAAGAACCCTCTTCTCCCCTTCCTTACTGTTCTTTCCAGTGAATCATAAGAAGACTTGCTACCTCATTTCTAATTCATTGCAGGCTCTCATCCTTATGTTACCTTTCCTGAGTAGTTCCCCATTCTTATTTTCCTTTTGAAAATCCTCTCCTGGATTAAGCCCTGCTATTGTGCTCCCTTGTTAATTAATTTGTTTGGTGGACAAATAGTCCATTTGGTTTAGTCCCTTTGTCCTCATACCCTTTGCACCTAAATTGGGGCACCTTGTTTTAATTTGATTATTTTTTTTGTTGTTCTTTTGCTTTTGATGGGAAATCTGAGAGGATTCAAGTGTTGGGCTTGTCCTCAGATTCCTGTAATCTGTGGCAGAAGCAAGATGGCAGTTGATTAAAAACTTGGTGCAATTTCTAAAAATGTCTTTTCCTCTGCTTGAATTAGATCACCCAAATGTGTAATCCATTTAGACTCTATTGCTCATATGTGTAGGCCCTATATGAGATTTGGAGCTGGGAAATGCAGAAATCACAGAATTTTCATGGTTGGAAGGGACCTTTGAGATCATCGAATCCAACTGTAAACAAACAAAAAAAAACAACAAAAAACAAACCCCCCAAAACCAAACCCAAAAATAAAACCACACTCAAAAAAAACTCCACCACCACAACAACTCCCCCACCCAACAATCTCAGGCACTAGAGCATGCCCTGAAGTGCCACATCTATACATTTCTGAAATACCTCCGGGGATGGTGGCTCCACAGCCTCCCTGGGCAGGCTGTTCCAGTGCC